>MU224880.1:260879-271831 GCA_018584345.1 Thuja plicata | reverse complement strand
ATTCAAAAAACATATTAATTTTGGTTCAATTTTTTTTAAAAAAATTATAGGCATACAATTAAGCCTATTTGACACATTTCATTAGTTTACATCATCTTCAAATTATCAACAGAAATGTGAATTTTATCCCCTTGAAGTTTTATAGTTTTGGTTTTGTCGTCCTTTTCCTTTGTAAAAGGGTGACAGATTATTGTGCTTTTACCCCTCTACTTCTTGAATAGTAGCTTTTGTCAATAAAGGAACATGAGTGTCTTGTTGTGTTTCAAAGCTAGGTACATATCTTTCTCCTTTTTATCTGGGATATTCTGTACCAATATGCAATGATCTCTCATAGGTCCATTTCTCAAGTTTTGTTTCTTCTTGTTCATCACTTCCTTCATCAAAGATTGGACATCTCTTAAAGTAGGGTTTTCAAATTTATTATTGAAACCTAGTCCTGGTTTGTCTTTGGTATTTTTGAATTCCATATGTATAGGTTCAACAAGTCCTTTCCCTTTGTCTCCGAAAAGTCCCTTCCCTTTATATACCATTTGTTTGAGAAGGTCATATCCTTTACCATATTTTTCTAGGGATATCTCCACATGTTTTACCTCATTGTCTTTTGGTTCTCCTTTGTAAAGCCAAGCCAAGACTACTTTTTCTTTTTTTTCATCCTCTTGAGAAGTATATGCTTTAACCATATGAGTTTCTTTGTGAATCTCTAGTTCTTTAGATGTAGTAGGTTTGAAAGATGAGGAAGGTTTCCCATAAGATCTTGGAGACACTGGAAGTTCTATCAATGATGGGGTCATGTCTAGCTTGTATTCTCCCATACTAGTTTCTTCAAGTTTTAATGTCTTTCCAAAGCTTCTCATAACCATGTCTTTAGTATTTTTAGGTACAATTTCTTTTGGAACTTCCTTTTTATGAGGAACCATACTATCTACTTTGACATTGTTGCAAGTATAATTGGCATCTGCAAGAATTGTTACTTCCACCCCATTATGTGGGAATTTGATACGTTGGTGGTAAGTAGATGGTACTGCTTGCATTTCATGGATCTAGGGTCTCCCTAATAGTATGTTGTAAGCCAAGGGTAGATCTAGAACTTGACAGGTCACATTTCTTTCAATTGGTCATATTCTGATTGGTAGAACAATGAGACATTTAGAGGATCTTTCTTCTTAATCATAAGATTTGATAGTTATCTTACTTCTTGAATCAATGGTTTATTCTGAAAGACCCAACTTCTTGATAAGATTGAGAGTAAAAAATTTCAACCCTTGTGCCTCCATCTATCAATACAGGTCTAACATGGGATTTCTAAATTAGGACTTCAATGTGTAGGGGTTGGTTATGCGGATGTGTCAATGACTTGTCATCTTCTTCTGAAAAAGAGAGATAGTGTGGTGTTGAGCTATGATTTACTATTGCTTGGAACTTGTCTACATCAATGTATTTTAGCACATTTGAAGAATGTAGGGCTTGTTCAAGAACTTCTGTATGCACTGAGGAGATTTTAAGTAACTCAAAGATAGAAATTTGAGCTGGGGTTCTTTGCAATTGATCCACCAAGTTATAGTTTATTGCAGGAACGGTAACTATTTGTCTTGTTGCTGTTGGTTTAGGAATAGTGACAATAGGTACTTTGGAAGATGTTTCTGGTTTTGATGAGGTACTAGGTCCTTTGATTGTGACTTGTTCTTGACTTTGAGTCACCACATTTGATTGTATATATGTGTCTGTAGCACCTTTCATAGTGATCACATTGATTGATTTGTATTTAATGTCCAACATGTTAATCACATTATCATTATTGGAGTAGGTGTAATTCACTTTGTTTCCTTTTCCTTTAGAATCTTCCCCTTTCTCATAATTAGGGAATGGTTTGTTGAATGTCGTATGGTCTTCATTAGTGGTGTGTCCCTCCACTTTGATTTTACCTCCTTCAATAAGGTCTTGTATAACGTGTTTAAGCTTTACACATTTATTGGTCTTTTGAAAGACACAATAAGAATTATCATCCCGCCATTTTGGTTTGACTTCTGGTTCCATGGTTTTGAATTAGGAATCGTAAGAACTTTGTTGTCAAAGAGTGTCTTCAAAAGTCTCAAGCGATTCACCCAAAGGAGTGAATGTTCTTTGAGATCTAGAAGTCCATGGTCTACTCTTGTTGTTCTCATTGTTTTCTTTAGGTATTATGGTTGTTACCTTAGCTTCTTTGTTTTATTTCATGTTATTCATTAGATTAAACACTTATGGTTTAGGATTAGCATTAGATGCATCTACCACTCCATCATTAACAATATTCTTGTTTTGCTTCCACCATTTTGGCTTGTTGTTATAGTTAGTAGATTTTTTACCACTTTGAAGGGTGATTTCTCCTTTCTTACCCATGACCTCTTCAATACGGATGGAATTTTTTATCATCCTATCAAAGCTAGGTGAATCCTACATTTGAAAACCATAGTTTAATTCAGGTATCAAGTTGTTTATGAAGATTTCCATCTTTTTCAATTTGGGAATAGCTCTTGAATACCTGCAAATATTTTCCTCCACCTTTGTAAAAAGTATGTAAAGGATTCACTGGTTCTTTGTTTTTTGTTACACAAGTCCATCATGGTTACGTCATGTTGTATATTTTAGGAGTAATGTTGGACAAAACATTGTATCAACTCCTCAAAATATTTCACCTTAGGTGTGAGTTTGGAGAACCACTCCATAGCATTTCCGCCTAGACTTCTCAAAAATAGCCCCATTAGGTATGTTGGTCCATGCATGTACTCAATTCTTAGAGCACAAAAATCTCTCACATGGTCATGTGGATCAGTCTCTCCCTTATACTTGTCATATTTAGGCCTTGACATGTTGGAAGGAAATGGAAATGGACAAATGTGGTCCAAACAGTATTTCTTCGTGGGTTTGACCTTCTCTTGTTTGAGTGTTGCAAGTTTGGTTTGCATCAAGGTCAATTGTTTGGTTAGAATAGAGATAGGGGTTGGTATATATTTTTCCTTTACTCTTTCAACATCATAATCTTTAGGTAGTTTAGCTCCAATGGATGCTAGATGTAGAAAGTATTTCTCTTTGTCTTCACCAATTAACTTTTCCAAAGTTCTTTGGAATTTTCTACTTTGTTTGAGTCTATTATACTCTTCCTTAGGTACGTCTCCATCACTATCTGAGTCAAAAAAAGGGTGAGTGATGTGAATTTCTTCCTCACTACTACTTTCTTCTTGTCTTTGGTTCTTGTCATTGTTGTATTCCTCAAAAGTTGTACTCCATTCATTTCTAGGAGCTTCCATTGTGGGTGTGGGTGTGGGTGATTCTATGTCAAATAAGGGATTGTAAGATGTTTCTCCTTGTTGAAAGTGTAGCAATCTAGGAGGTACTTTTGATTCATCGGCAAGGTACTTCTTGCATCTTGTGTTAACCATGAAGTTGAATCTCAACTATGTCAAAAGTTTCCCAATAGTGTCAAGTGAAGTCTCAAAGTATCCAAGTAAGTGTGTCCAAGTTGTAAAGGATTGTTTGTGTTTGATGGAAGTAAATGAATCCAGCATCAAAGGGTTAGAATTCCCTAATAATGATCTGGGAATCAAGTTTTTTTGAAAATTGAATAAACCACACGTTTTGAGACCAATTGTAAGAGCCCAAAATGACATGCAAGGTAGACTTGTGAAAAAGTTTTGAAACAGCAACAGAGAGGCCAGAAAAAGTGACAAGACCAGACTAAGGAGCCAAAAGGCTACCCAAATATACTGATTTTATCTGAGAAACAACTATGCAAGTGCCCACTATTCTAGATGTGACACTCTGAATGCAAGCTAGGAAATACCAGATGCAATATTCTGATGAAACAAGTGCGAGTTTTGATATTTAGGATGCGACCTTTCTCCCTAGAAGCGATGCAAAAATGACCAGATGTGAGCCAGGATACTAAATGTGAATTTTCAAAACCATATGCAAGCCAGGATAGACTAAAGCCGAGCCTCTGATGTTCTATCAAGTTTTGTCAAGTTTTTCAAATTTGTCTTAGAATGCGTGAAATTTGTCTAATTGCAGATTGTTTTCTGAGACTTTCCAGTGAGTGAAAAACATAGCATGTAGTCTAACAATTGAATTTTGTTTCTTGTTTGAAGGATTTATATTTTTAGTGATCTTTTAAGCACATCAAGCAATTTTGCATTGTTAGAGGTGAACAAACACATCCTTAATCCCTAGTGTCTAAGCATAGGATTAAAATCTTTTCTCGTAGACTCAGGTACACACTCAAATGCTAATTAGAATATGGCCATCATCAAGAACACAATGGATCTTGTTATGATGTCATATTAGCCAACCCCAAATGCAAGTGAGGGAAAGAAATGATGAGTATCTTGGGGCAATTACTATTTTCCTTGCACAAAGATTATCACCCTTTCGGGGATGAATCAGGTAGTTTTGACTGCAATTTGTTTATTATGATGGGGAAATCTATTTGAAGTGGTCTCCCATAGAATTGTGCAAGGAAATATTGAGGCGTATAGCCCTATGAGTACTCAAATGTGTGTACTCTCGCAAGCAAGATTCAAGTGGCTCTGCTCTACACACACCCAAGCATATTCAAGGAATGATGTCGAAATTCCAAGAACAAATTTGACTCCATCTTCCGAGGCTTTAGCCTACAAGGAAGAAATTATTTATAGTGAGTTGGAAGGGTTGGCGTAAAACTTGTCCTCACTTGGGTCATTCCTGGGAGATCTTTTCCTCAACCGGTAGGCCCTCTAATGTTTTGAAATCATACAAAGGATTGGCGAGCTTAGGATTTCAATATTTTTGATTCTTCAAAAGAAGAAGAGCATAATCTCCTAGTCCATGCCGTTTTCTCCCACAAACACTTCAATCAAGGTTCTTTCCCTCAAATTAATTCACTCTCAACTCAATCCCTCATGTTGAGTTTTTGATTCCTCCACTTGGAAGGAAGAGCAAATCCTCTAGTGAGATCAAGAAATAATCTTAAGTTTGATTTAAGTGTTTCTAGATTATGAAAACACAAGTACTTGAAAGCAAAGTTTGATTGTTCTTTTTCCCACAAGATTTAAGTGCTTTGCTTGTTCATTTACTATATCCCAAAATTAGACAATGAGGTTCTTTTTCCCACAATTTTAAATAACTTGTGTTATTCAATTTCAAACCAAAGGGAATTATATGATATAGCTTGTTCAATTAATCCTACAAGATTTAGTGATTTGTGTTGTTCAATTACTTGCCCAAAAGGAATTATGCAATGAAAGGTTTGCCTTGTTCATTTACCCCAAATTCATCTCATGTCCTAAATCAACTTTTGAGTTTTTTATTTTCCTTGAAGGAAAAGAGCATACTCCTCTGATTGATTTAGAAAATGATTAGAAAATGTATTTAATGTGAAAACTTTGAACAAGTAAAACAAGTTAATCTATCAAAAACCTGCAAACCACAAGTTAGCAATTTCCTTTCCACCTTTTTGAGAAAAAAAACATACAGACAGAAATCTGCAAACAAGAATTAAGTTGTTTAAAGGAAAGAGACAGAAAACATCCAAAAATCAATGGTTAGACTCCTTAAATTGCAAATTCAAAAACCAGATGCGGTCCTATTTTCCCTGAATGTGATTGTCTTTCCTGAATGAGACCTAGAATTTACCATAAATGATTCTTTACTAGAAATGATGCAGGATTCCCTAGATGTGAGCCCTGATATCCAGGATGCGATGCAATTTCTGAGATGCAATCCAATTTCCTGGAAGTGGGCCTTGGTGACTAAAGGCAACTCTGTACCTAAAAATAGAGAAGAGAAATTAATCCAAAATGAATAGAAAGGTGAGGTAAAATATGAGATTCAGCCCCACGATGGGCACCAAAAAATGTGTGTGTTATTTGTGTACCTATTGTCTGCAACAAAACACTTCAATAAGTCATTATATTAGTGAAAAATAATAAGTAAGCAAGCAAAACAATCACTAAAACCGACCTATTGCTTCCTATCAAAGAGGAGTGTGAATAATGTTATAATTGCCCTCAGATTATGAATTTATCAATGACATATACAACTTAGAATGGAAGATTCAAATGAAATTAGTCTAAATGCTCAAGAAATGTTCATTTTAAGCTCTAAAATTGAAGATTATAACAATGCAATGAAGAATGATCTAAAATACAATAATATTCTAAGAATACTAGTAGCATAAGTTTACTTCTAAGATTAGAGGCCAATTGAGCTTAAAATTCATTCTATTTATAGAAGAATTTGGTGAATGAGAGGTTAGGATTGAAAGTGGAAGAGAGGTAGAGATTGAATCTTTGGTGATCCATGTGAGGTGATCCAAGTGATTTAATTCTCATTAGTGGGATTTGACTTTCCCTTTTTGCAAATGGAAATATAATTAGGATTTATTTAATTCCTTTTATTAATTACTTTAGCCATGTTTTTTATTTGTTTTGATTGAATTGATTTGTTTTGATTTAATTGGCTAAGGCAATTAATATAATTTAGTGATTAAATCGCTTAGGAGATTAAATTTGATTTAATGAATTATGCCAATAAATTGAAGAATTGTCTTGACATAGTTAGGGGTATGATCACACTTAGGGAAAATAGGGTCTATGGTCAAATCAGACCAAATTAGGGTGGTTACAATGATAACATCTATTAATCTTTTAGTCTAGTTTAACAAACCAATTAGCATAATTACTAGTTAAGGATTGTGCACTTAATACCTCTTAATTAACCCAATATTAACTTCAATGGAGAAAACCATAATACATTAAAAATGTCTTATTAACTTAAATAACCCTTCCATAGAAAAAATTTATGATTGATAGGTTGTTGCAATGAAACAACTCAAGTATGATGTGTCAATGTTAATGTCTCTAGCTTAGGGAATTGTACCATATTTCTTCAGTTTTAAGCTAAGCTTATATATGGTTTGGGAGTTAAGTTTACAGAAGTGTAAAGATGATATATCCATAGTTTCATGTCAACTCATTTTGTAGGGAAAATTAAAGATGTTTGTGTACCAAACACTATTGAGATAGCGAAGACAAAGAGGATTTCAAAGGAGAAATCTGAATTCTCTGCATTTCATTTTTAGAGCTTGTAGTGTGGGTATTATCAGTATCTTACTTCTGTTCAAGTTCTAGATGCTCAACTATACTATGAGTATGATTCTAATTTCTATATCTCTAGACTCGTTGATTGTTTGCATGTGGTGCTAGGATTTACAGTATTAATGTATTTGCGCCAACCTAAGTGGATGTAACTATTGGCATATTACATATCTACAGAAGTTAATTTTTTATTTTACACTTATCTATTTTGATTACCACTTTTTGGAACTATCTTATGTGCTTCCTATTTAAAAGCACATTGTTTGAATTAAATATTGATGTTTAAATCAATAAAGTTTTTATTTTGGATTCACATGTGGTACCAAAGAAGATGTGTAGTGTTAGCATAATACATGTTTCACCATTCTATCTGTAATCTGTAAACCAACTACTTTGTCAATTGTTTCTCAATGGTCCAAAGGGCATCTAAAGGGTATGCTGATGAAATGGGGAGGCAGCTAATTTTCTAGCTACGCGATATTGGAATCAATGCATAATTTTCAATTATGATTTGGAGTTTTATTCACACATGGAAAAGGTTTGACAAAATTGAAGGATGTTTGCTTGTGTCCCATGAATCATGTGACCCTTTGAAAGTTGATTATTCTTCATTGATTGTAAATCAATTTTTCAATAAAAGAGGAGAAGGATAGTGACTTCTACATCTTTTCCGAGCTTCACGTTAATTCCACCCAGTATATGTTGTTATTAATTTTCCTTTGACAAGATAGGCTAAGGTCTAATTGAAAAATTAGTTGATACTTTATTTAGTGGATCTCCTTCAACCATTGCTTTAATAGGGTTGAATCTCAGAAAAAATAAAAGGTGTACTCTTTCTCTGACCTTTGCGATATTATTAAGAGAAGAGGATATATTTTGAAGAGTATGCAGCATAGGATTGAATCTCAATGATTTTCAAAGAGGAATACTATTTTTGAGGGTCTATTTAATCTCATTTATTTAGGTGCTTGGAAGGTCAACTTTCAATAACTTAAAAAAGTTTAGAAAATGTTTCAGAGTTGTAAGGATCCAAACTCACTTGTAGAAAGGAAGATGTCATTGTCAAGGTACTTAGAATTTTAGACATTGTATTACATTAATAAAGTTAATAGGTCAAAGAAATTTTAGTGTAGGATTTTAGCACATTATTTAGGGTTATGAAGGTTGAATCTTTGTACAAATCTTCTGGTATTTTTTATAGGTATCCAATAACCGAATCTGGAGAGGTGTATTTGTGGAATTTATGTTCCATTTAGTGGCTAATAGGATTCTTCAAATATACAATGGCACATATATGCCATCAATATTTCATGGCTAGTTCTTGAAGTAATGGTGTAATTCCTGCACTTCTTATTGTTTGTTGGGCATGAAATCTCTTTCAAGGGCTATGGTAATGAGTATCAAATATCCAACTTATTGCCTCAAAGCACTAGAGTAGCTCAGAGGTTCAAAAACTCATCTTTTTCACATGTTATCCAAAGAAAGATTGTCACCCACCATTGGATTGTTATAGTGATGTGAATGACATATTTATCATGGTTTGGAGGCAATGGAGGTAAGAGAATATCTATCATCTCGAGATAACTTCTTGCTCAAGATGATCCTTTTCTTGAGAAGCATCCTATTTGTGTCCCTAAAGAAAAGAGGGGGTTTGGAATCATATTTGACTCTTTAAGAAGAAAGGGGGTGCAAGATTTCTTGTGGGTGTATTTTTTGTGTATTCACATTTGATTGATAATTTATTAAGCACTTGATGAGACATTAGTCATATTCGAAGGAGATGTGCACTTTTAAAGGAAAGTGTGTCTCATGTGAAAATGTTTGATTGGTGACTTGTACAACACAGGAGAGATTATTTCCACAACACTTGAGGAGGTGTTAGACACACTCGGAGGAGATTTAGAATTTTTGAGGAAAGACGTCTCATGTACAGCACTAGAAAAGGCTTTAGAGACACTTTGAGGAGATGAATTTTGGAGGAAATGTAACTCATTGCGCATAGGGAATGGGAACACTTTCATGTTCTCTAATGTTGTATAGATGGTTAGAGGTTTTACAGTCAGGAGATCCACTGGTGCAATCAATTCAGTGTTTCCTAGATGAGTGGGGAGGATTGGTGAAGGTGTTTCATTGAAGTATCTGTTAGAAACACTGAGAGGGGGGGTGAATCAGTGTTTGTCTATTTATTATAATTTAGCAACTTAAACATAAATAAAACATACATCAAATGAAGCTTAATACAAGAACACATAACACATGATATGTTTATGGGGAAACCTTGATCAGAGGAAAACCCCGGTGGGAATTAGTACCCACAAATATTGCACTAGTATAATGAACCTGTTAAAGTTCCTTTGCCCTGTTAGAAGAAGTCTTTACAATCCAAGTACAATGACCCTGTTAGGATTCTAGACCCTATTAGGAGTCTATTACAAAACCCTGTTAAAGGTGTTTGGCTCACTGCCCAATAAGGTGAAGGCTACAACCTATTGATAGTTGATATTCACTATATCAAAAATGAACTGCTGTGATGACACTATTGTCTGATCAGTTCCATTTATGTGTCGATGCTCTTACTCTCTTAAAGAGCTTTATCTCATTCTGACTTCATTATACTTCTCTTCTATATCTTACTTCTAAATATTATTTGACGCTTGTAACATAACTTTATATTACATACTTATATGTTCATACCCGAATAGACGCAACCCAAAACAAGACTTATGGTCGGCCCTAAAACATAATACACAATGCTTCCAAACTAATTGGCTTAATCATGTTTACAACATTACTAGTTACATCATTACAAACATACTATCATAGGCGCTTGGCCTTTACATAACAAAATAATATACGCTGATCAAAACACTAGTCAGCTTTCATGCTTTGTCTTCTAGATTGCTGGTGTACTGATCTGTTTGTAACTTCTCCGTACTATCATGCCATACCATGTGTGTTTGGACTTAGCATGTACACATGTCATAGAACATATATCTGAACATGCATACTCTGATTCGATCTCTCGCACGTGCACTGATGTGTTGATCGTTGTATAATTTTGTATGTCCTATTTTCCATATTCATTTTATCTTCTAATTTATTTTTGACAGAAACTTAGTATGACTTTGTTACCATGATGAAAAAAAAAAAATCATGCATCCTCAGGAAGTCAACTTGCTAATAATCTCGGCCAAGTTTCTCAAAATGACTTAATCACAAAAAATTGTCTTATCATAGCATCTTTTAATATATACATATACTGCTCCCCATATATACACATTCTCTATTACTCCCCCTTTGACATTAATGACAAAGGTGTACAAAACTTGTAAGTCTTCTGGATACTTACTCCATGTAAACATCTGGGTACACAATCTGAAGAGATTGGATCTCTTTATGCCAGAATACCTTCATTGCATCAATTTTTTGAAGATGCGTGCATAAGGCATATGTCAGCTTCTCCATCTTTATCAAATCCATGCAAGGACCTTGATCATATGTCACAATGGTGGCATCAATCTGTTTGATGTTCTCATTCAAAACTGCTAGAGAGGGCGCAAGTGCATTTCTCAACTGAGTTTGTCTAACTCTTATCTTACTGATCTCCAAATTAGCCTTTTCAATCTTGTCCAACTAACCTTGATAGAAATTGTTATAGATTTTCATGTCTTGCATGGATGTCTTAACTGATTTTCTAATACTGTCCACCATGATATCTGCTTCTTCTATCTTCTTGATATGCTCAGAGGTGAACTTTACTCTGTCCATGCAGTTTGCTATGACTTTCTTACCTTTAGCTGCCAACTCTTTCAATATAGATTGCCCAATCTTTAGAGATTTTAGGTC
>MU224880.1:246519-260829 GCA_018584345.1 Thuja plicata | reverse complement strand
TGAACTTTACTCTGTCCATGCAGTTTGCTATGACTTTCTTACCTTTAGCTGCCAACTCTTTCAATATAGATTGCCCAATCTTTAGAGATTTTAGGTCTAAGGTAAAATTCTTTACCAATTCATTCAATCTCTCATTTTTGTACTCATCTTCTACAATTCTAGTAGCAGAGTCTACTAGATCTATAAAGTGTGCTTTGAAGATTTTTAGAATGTTGTTGACATCTTCAACTGATTGAATCTTGACTACTTTCTTGTCTGTAGGTACTAAATCATTCAGAATGTTAACTGACTCCAAGAAAAGAGGGTTCCTCATAACCTATTTTTCTTTGGCCTTTTCCATAGATAGAACGTTGATCTTCATTAAGTCCTCTTCTCCCCATGCATCTAGACTTGCTAAATCAGGAGTTAACCTTGACAACAATGAAGTAGATGGTAAAGTGGATGGAGTGAATATAGTATTTTGACTGGTATCCATGCATTCACTCTTTACTAGTATCTCCTTGACTGGTGTCTCATCATCTTGAGTGTCTTTCTCTTTATTCAAGTATATTAGATCATTGGAGGGAACTTCATCTTGTTGTATAGATGTATCATCAGTGCACATCTCTTTAGTGCTTACAAATGCTTTCTCAACTTTGTCCATGTCATTGTCAGATATTGTCGTGGATATCTTGATGTTATCAACCATTATAGTATCTTCTGAGTCTTTTTTTGTATCAGTAGTTATTGACACTGAGGGCGTTGAAACCTGTGGACCTGTCATAGGTGCATTTTGAATCACTGGTTCTGTAACCTATTTGGGAGGAGCTCGAGTTACCTTTGTTGTGGGTGTCATTGATGGATACATATGTCTATCCATAAACACTTTTGCAAATGTCTTTTCAATTTCTTTTCCTATCTTCTCAGACTCTTTGTTCATAATCTGAAGAGTCCTTGTCTTGGTTCTGAGATGAGGCTTCACCAAATCTAATAGAATTACCTTCTCATCATGTGAGCATATAGGGAGAAGATTATCCAATGTTTCTTCTCTTATCCTCATGTCTTCCTCAATTGCATGTCTCTTCATTATTTCCAGTATGTTCCATAACTTATCAGGTATCACTATCTTGAGTTCAAGAACTGATTTCTTAAACTTGAGCATGTGAGAGATGATCATAGAATGTATCTCAGTTTTATCAATCTCTTGGTACTTTTCATAGACCTTAGCAGTTGTGTCTAGTCTACCTTCATTAACAATCATGTTCTTCAAGACATTTAAACTAGGTCTGAATCCTACCTCATGAGGATCTTGAGTGTTCCTTGTTGTACTCCGTGTGTTCCTTGAGGATGGGTGATTTTTGGGTGTTTGCTTCCTTCCTCTAGAATTCTTGCTTGGTATAGAAGGTGGAGATGAGTCTAGATCAATGGTGGTAGAGGGCGCAAAGGTGCTCTCTACTTTCTTCTTCTTCTGGATGTCATCAGTCTTCTTAAGTTCTTTGGCTATCTTGGCTTCTCTAGCTTTGTCAAGATCTTCTTGAGTGACACCATGAACTTTTAGAATGCTAGATGTAATCTTAGATGCCTTTCTTTAGTTATCAGCACTATATAATACAAAATCAACTGCATTAGTCTTTTGTTTGTAAGTGCCCCATCTGGGCTCATTGGGATCTTTGTGTGCAGACAAAAGGACCTGTGCATATCCTTCCAATACATGTTCCTCCACTTCATACCCAAGTGGATGAATCCATTTAGTTCTACGCTTGACTGCCTCTATGCAAGAGCAGTCAGTCTCTACCATGAAGCATATGGTTTCCTTATACTTCTCAACGATCTTCTCAGGTATCATGAACCTCTTCTGCATCTTGATCCTGAAAGTTTTGTTGTCTATGTCCATAGCATCCTTTGCACTACTCTCTAATGTGGATTTTAGTGAAATTTGAGACATAGTGGGTTTGCTTCTATCTAGGTAAAGATTCGCAACCTTACCAACAATATGGAAGTATAGATAGATGATCAAAAACCCAAACCTGAATGTCTTGTTCTTGTCATGCTTGATAACTCGAATGTTTCCAATCAATTGAGCACACAATATCTCACATAGATTGTACTGATTGTTATCCTTCACCATTTTGATAGTTGCTAGAACAGTTGTTGCTAACACACTATTTAATTTGCTTGCATGCTAGAACTTGTAACCAAGTATCATAGTTAGAAGCTTTATGTCATCTTCCTTGATAGGATCAATTGTCATGTCGCGCTTGTCACTTCTTGATAAAAAAACTTGTTCAACTTGCTTCTTGACATCCCTACTAGTAGGAAGAACTGGTCCAGTCTTAGGAAGTCCAGTTAATTCATGGATTAGGTCTACAGTAATATGGATGGGAACTTCACCAATCTAGTAGAGGTCTTCATGAATCCTACTCAACAAGATTTTAACCCATTCTAGTTCATAGAATTTGTGCGCATTTGAAAACTTGAAGATAGGGTTGTCTGTGAGGTGTGCATATTCATCCTTGAATGAATAGTCTGGTTTCATCATCGAAGCCATAAGAGTGGCTATACTATTATCTCCAATTGTTTCCTTTTTACAATAAATGTATGTGCAGATGTCTTCTACATGAACTTCACCTAACGGAGTTTTGGAGAATGCTCCTTCCACATCATCCAGTATGGATTTAAATGGATGCCTCTTAAATACAAATCTCTTCCTCTCAGCAATGTCAAATACAACTGGAGTCGCCATACTTACTTGATGATTGATTAAATAGGGTTTCATGAAAATTTGAAATGGTGCGACTGCTAGGGCTCTGTTCTAACTTCTTAACCGTGCCTTTTAACCACAAAATCTATTATGCTTCTATGCTTTGATGCTCAGTGCTCTTGTGCTCTCTGAATTCTATGAATGAAAATGTGAAGAAGATCAAACACTTACATCTTTTTATAAAAGTTACTGCATTTAATGTTTGCAACCGTACACAGTTTTCACAGAGAGTTTCAAACTTTGTTTTGAATGTATTATAGACAATGTGTGTATGCATACTGCTATATCATGTGATCATAAGCATGAATCCATAGGCGCATACTCAGAGGTGAGTATACTAGCCGTGCAGGGGTTCTAAGATAGAATAGCTCCCCCTAAGACCAAGAAGGTTTATTCAACCAGAAATAGATGATGCGTCCACTGTGGATGCATCAACTACTTTGTTCTCTGCATTTTCCTTCTTTACTTCAACCCAATTTTTTCTTGAATCTTCTTTTTCTTTAAAAAACTTGACTTCTCCTTCTTCTTCAAATAGTGATTTCTTAGGATCGTCTTATTTTTGAGTTCTGGATCTACAAAACCTTGAGATGTGTCCAACCTTTCCACATGTGTGACAAATGATAGGAGGTCCGATGTTCTTGTTCACCATGCTGCACTGCTTTGTTGTGTGTCCATTGTAATTACATATCTGACATGTAATGTACTGCAAATTTCTTTGAGGCTGATTTCTCTGATTGTTTTGATTCATTTTTCTCTGATTCTGTTGTGACTGATTTCTTTGATTTGTTCTGCAATGTATAGCCCTATGACCAAACTTATTACAGAAGTAATAATAACCATTGAAAGCTCTTACTTCTTTGCAATCTCTTGCCAAATGACCATGTTTATTACATGCATAACAAGTTTTGTTAACTTGCTTGATTTCTCCTTTAGGTGGATCTATTTTAGTCTCTGCAACATTTTCAAATTTCTTTGCTTCTAAAGATGCTTCATGAGTCTTCTTTCTTTCTTTCAATGAATTGATTTCAACTTGTGCTACAGTGTATCCAAGACTAGTATTGTCTCCTTTTAGCTTTTGTGCATTGAGCTGAGATTGAAGTGAATCAGAACTTGTGTGGAGTTTATCAATCTTATCCTTTGCTTCTGTTAGTTCAGATTCCATCTTTTTCTTTATGTTCTCTAATTCCAAGACTTTCATGTTTTCTTGCAAAAGTTCATCTTTTATTTGTTTGCTTTCTTTGATCTTTTCTTCAATGGCAATTTCACTGTCAGTTAGCTGTTCATCCAGATTTTCAATTTTATCTTTCAGAGACATGTTCTCTTCATTTATCTTTTTGACCATTTTCCCTAAATCACTTGTAGAACAATCTTTCAAATCTTTTCACAATTTCTTGATAAGCATTTGTGAGCCATCAACTTTCAGTCTAAGTTCTTCATTTTCTTTTTCAGATCTATCAAGATCTTCAAGAGCTGCTTCATGATTCTTTTTCAAATGTTTTTCTTCTGTTGATTCCATGATCTCCTCAAGTGGTTAAACTTTCTTTCAGAGGACCAGAGCTCTGATACCAATTGTTAGAAACACTGAGAGTGGGGGGGGTGAATCAGTGTTTGCCTATTTATTATAATTCAGCAACTTAAACATAAATCAAACATACATCCAATGAAGCTTAATACAAGAACACATAACACATGATATGTTTATGGGGAAACCTTGATTAGAGGAAAACCCTGGTGGGAATCAATACCCACAAATATTGCACTAGTATAATGAACATGTTAAAGTTCCTTTTCCCTGTTAGAAGCAGTCTTTACAATCCAAGTACAATGACCCTGTTAGGAGTCTAGACCCTATTAGGAGTCTATTACAAAACACTGTTAAAGGTGTTTTGCCCAATGCCTGAGCTCACTACCCAATAAGGTGAAGGCTACAACCTTCTGATAGTTGATATTCACTATATCAAAAATGAACTGTTGCGATGACACTGTCATCTGATCAGTTTCGTTTATGCGTGGATGCTCTTACTCTTTTAAAGATCTTTATCTCATTCTAACTTCATTATACTGCTCTTCTATATCTTACTTCTACATATTATTCAACACGTGTAACATAAATTTACATTATATACTTATATGTTCATACCTGAATAGACGCGACCCAAAATAAGACTTATGATTGGCCCTAAAACATAATACACAACGCTTCCAAACTAATTGGCTTAAGCGTGTTTACAACATTACTAATTACATCATTACAAACATACTATCATAGGCGCTTGGCCTTTACATAAAAAAATAATATACGCTGATCAAAACACTAGTCAGCTTTCATGCTCTATCTTCTGGATTGCTGGTGTACTGATCTGTCTATAACTTCTTCGTACTATCATGTCGTACCATGTGTGTCTGGACTTAGCATGTACACATGTCATAGAACATATATCTGAACACGCATACTCTGATTTGATCTCTTGCACATGCGCTGATGTGCTGATCATTGTATAATTCTGTCTGTCCTATTTTCCATAATTAGTCATTTTATCTTCTAAGTTATCTTTGATAGAAACTTAGTATGACTTTGTTGCCATGATGACGACACAAAATAAGTCATGCATGCTCAGGAAGTCAACTTGCCAACAGTATCCAAAAGGGTTGGGTACAAAACTCTTGCAACATTCCACTCTTGTTCAAATTAATGTAATAAGGGGGGATGTTGGCATATTACATATCTACATAAGTTAGTTTTTTTTACAGTTATCAATTTTGATTACCAGTTTTTGGAACTGCCTTATTTATTGCATATTTAAGGGCATGTTGTTTGAATCAAATATAGAGGTTTAAATCAATAAATTTATTTTTTTGCATTCACAATGACAAATTGAGATGATGGTCGTGGAATAATGTTCAATGTCATATGATGTTCCGTTGTGCTCTCCTAGTGTTTCTAGATTGTTTTAGTATTGTTTGGTGATGGAATTGAATGATTGAGAGGATAAGTGGTTGTTTAGAAGACTTTGAATGATTACAACATTTCTTTGTTATTTTCACTACATTGGAGAGGTGTGTCAATAACTTTTTGATCCTATTTATCTCTTGGATTGGTCCACTTTCACTTTCCTTTTATCACATAAGTGTTTGGGGCCAACCTCTTTGACCAATGCTCATTGTTTGTTCATATGTTTCAGATTGGTTGACTTGGAGAAGTTTGTTTATACTTGTGGAAGATAGAAATGAAAGATCAAATCAGTTGGAAGTGTGAGCAAGGTGTCAAAGTGTGTCATGGTACAAAGTGTGCAAACTAAAAGCCTAATACATATTGGAATAGATTTAATTTGTCAAAAACCCAAACATCTAGTAAAGAAAGATTCATTTTTATTAACACTGGTTATTCACTCTCCAACTCTACGTATACTATCTTCTAAACCGTAATAATCCAAATCTTATTCAATCACCCAAATCAAATAAATATTGACACATTAATTAAAAGATGTATTAAGTGGATAGATGTAGATAACATATACATACCAAATATTTAAGAGGTTTAACATAGATGGTGATTGATAAAATTCTACTTTTCCATATAAGTATTTCCAGCAAAAGAACAGTTTGCATGAATAAAATCAATGAATTACTTTTCAAGAAATATATTACCTATTACTAAAGAATACATATATTGGTTCATCAAAATATATGTCAAAAAACATAAAATAGCTGAAGAAAGTAAAATGAAAGCAATAAACATAGATTACTACACCTTTGAATTGGAGACCCTACTAATTCCCATCAGTTCCTTCTTGACCATCACTCTACAATGCCATGAATGTGAACATTAGATCAAATTTGTATGCATACAAACACAAGTAAACTAATCAAACAATAGGATTTAAGAGTAAAATTGCAAATTACCTTTTGATCAATTTTATTTCTCTTGTTCAACAATATTATTCTATTTCAGCTGCAACCTCTTTCCTTGCTTTGTTAGAAAGTTCCTCATAATTTTTTACACAGTGTATTCTGCATTTATGTTCAGTTACACACTTTCTTTGCATATCATACCGCAAGTTCAATTGGTTTTCAACGTCACTCTCCCTCTTTTGATTATACTTTATTATTCTTCTAAGGAAAGAGATTTATATTTAGGTTGTCCTATAGCATTTGGACTAGGATTTTGTGGTGGAATGAAATCAAGGTTGTTCTTCTTTATCCTATGCATATTTGAAAGGACTAAATATGCATAGGATGATAAAGCACAACCTTGAGTTCATTCCAATGTATGAACAAAGCTCACAAAAATATAATAATCTACCGTCCACTAGTTTAGTTCTATGATGAGTACAAACCTGTACAAACAATTCCAAAATAAAAAAGAGTTGGAGTGTTGATGCAGGAGCATCCTAGGATCCTTGGCAATCCTGCTCAACCAAAAATATGTTTTATTTTATTCTTTAGCTTGTTCGGAGACTGCTTGCTGAAACACTTTGTTTCCCTGTTTCTCGGGTTCTGTCACTCCGGTATGCTTGAGTATTATGTTTCTTGGGTTCCTGTCACTCGGGCATGCTTGTTCCGAGTCATTTTCTGATGCTCGGGTTTTTCTTCTGTTGCTCGATGATGCTTGGCCCAAGTCACTCTATTTCTCGGTCATCCTCTACCTGAGTTGTTTATTTGGAAGTTGGAGGTAGTGGTCAACTTATGCATTTAATTTTGATTGCGGCATTTATGGTGGATCTCTCATTAGGGATTGTGTGGACCTAAATCTAGATTGGGGGTCTCTCCAATGATTTTTTTTGTAGGCTGACCTATTTTTTGCCTTTTTATTTAAGTTGTATCTTGTTCTTAGCTTAGGGAGAGGAGATGGGGATCAGATTTAGGAGGGAAGATCAAGAATTGGATCTGAGAATCTGGATCATGAATGTATGTGTTGTAGAAGACCTGTATTAGGTCTTAAATCTATCTTTGTAATTGGTCGTAACCGGGAAGGCCTTACAGCCTGGCATGTTGAATGTAATTGATATTTTGAGATAATATATGAGTTGAATGTTGATTATATTTCTGTGTATCTGGTGGTTTCCGTTTTTATGGTTATTTACTGCAAGTTTGGATAATCCTTCATTGGATCCTCCATCCTTGACTGCATCAGGTGGTATCAAAGTAGTGAGATTTCTAGAGGAGTTAGGTTTCCAATTATTGGAGATTTGTGGAGAAAAGATGCCTCCAAAGAAAATTCATGAGGTCACAAAGGAAGAACCTAAGAAGGAATTCAGTCTTGAAGATTTTCAAGATTTGCAGAAGCAGGGGCAAGATCTGCAAGAGGAGTTGTAAAGAAAGAATGCACCCAGAGAAAACTGAACTAATGGTGAAGAATCTGAAGAAGAAGATCATTTCAAAGAAGCTATAGAAGATATCAGCGATCCTAATGATCGGGATAGATTTCAAAGAGTTATGTATAAAATTGGGAAAAGACCTAAGATCAAAGTTTCTACATTTGTTGGAAGCCTTAGGCTAGAAGAATTGATCGATTGGATTAATGAGATGGATGAATACTTTAAGTATGAGGAAGTAGAAGATCCTGATAGAGTTTGGTTTGCAAAGACAAAACTGAAAGGTCATGCAAACATATGGTGGAGAGAAGTTCAATTGGAAAGAAATTGGAGAGGTAAAGACAAGATCATCAGATAGAACAGAATGGTTGAAAAGTTGAAGAAGAAATTGATTCCAGTAGATTATGAATTAGATATGTTCAAGAAGATGCAAGGTTTAAGGTAGACAAACAAATCAGTGCAAGAGTATACCGAAGAGTTTTATAAGATTCTGATTAGGACTGGACATTTAGAAGTTGACAAGGAGAAATTTTCTAAGTATATATATATAGCTTGAGACCTAGTATTCAGGAAGAGTTACTTACTATTTGGATGAAAACCATAGGAGATGCTTATCAGATGGCATTGAAGATTGAGGATAAGTTGAACAAGAAGTTTGAAAGCAGACAGAATAACAGAAACTGAGGGGGTAAGACTGATGACATAGTTTTTGAGAGTAAGGTGGTGGAAAATCTTAAACAGACTGAGGTAGGATCCTAGCAGTATTCAAGCCACTAAGGATTACAATCGTGGGTATGGAAGAAGAGGAAGAAGTGATTTCATTGGTACTTGTCTCAGTGTGGTGAGAAGGGACATAGGACCTGGTCATGTCCTCAAAATAAGTTCACCCTAACAACTAAGGAAAATTCAATGAATGTTGCAGAAGAAGGAGAATTTATGATCACTAGAAGGTTGGTTGCATGTATTAATGAACCAAAATAGAGAAGGAATCTATTCAGAACTAGATGTAAATGCAAGGATAAGGTATGTAATGTCATAATTGATGGTGGAAGTTCTGAGAAAATTGTTTAAGAAGAGATGGTTAGTAAGTTAAATTTGAGAAGAAGAAAACATCCTAATCCTTATCAGATTAGTTAGATACAAGATGTGTCTAAGGTTAGGGTTGAGGAACAATGCCTTGTTAATTTTAAGATTGGATCTTATTATGATGAGATATTATGTGATGTGCTTCCTATGTATGCTTGTCACTTGTTTCTCAGTAGACCTTGGCAATATGATAGACATGTTATGTTTGATAGTTGTGCAAATACCTATGTTGTGAGGCAGGGTGAATCAAAGCATAAAATTATACCTTTGTCAGAAGCAGGGACTAAGGTATGTGGAGTTATTAGATGTTTCCCAGATAACAGTGACAAACATGAGGAAAAGAGAATTGATGAGTCTGTGGGTAAAAGGAAGGAGGATATGAAGAGAGGAGAGAATGAAACCTATAAGGAACTTACAGAGATTAAGAAATAGATGACATTATTGGAAAGGATAGTGTAGCAGATGTTGACACTAGTGACACAGAGGGATGTTTATGATAAGTTGATCAGTCAATCAGATGAGAAGATGATTCAGAAAAACACTAATAGTATCAAAGGTACCAAGGATGATTGGTGTTAACAACTGTTAGTTGTAGGCAAAAGATATGAAGAAAGTGCAGTACTAATGAATTTTTTGAATGAGACAATGGACCAAGTAAAGACAGCATGGAATGAAGGACAAGAGGAGATATGTGTTAAGAAAAATTATGGAATACCTATTCTGATTCCCTTAAGATGTTCATGAGTCCTTATGGGGACATCTTCTTTACCTGGGGTGTCTGATGCAAGAGCATCCTAGGATCCTTGGAAATCCTACTCAACCAAAAATATGTTTTCTTTTGTTCTTTAGCTTGTTCAGAGACTACTTGTTGAAACACTTTGTTTCCATGTTGCTCGGGTTATGTCACTCGGGCATGCTTGGGTTCCTGTCACTCGGGCATGCTTGTTACAGGTCATTTTTTGACACTCAGGTTTGTCTTTTGTTGCTCGGTGATGCTTGGTCTGAGTTACTCTATTGCTTGGTCATCCTCTGTCGGAGTTATTTATTTGGAAGTTGGAGGTAGTGGTCGACTTCTGAATTTAATTTTGACTATGGAATTTATGGTGGATCTCTCATTGGGGATTGTGTGGACCTAAATCTGGGTCGGGGGTTTCTCCAATGATTGTTTTTGTAGGCCGACCTACTGGTTGTATTTTGTATTTAAGTTGTATCTTGTTCTTAGCTTAGGGAGAGGAGATGGGGATCCGATTTAGGAGGGAAGATAAGTGTTGGATCTGAGAATCTGGATCATGAATGTATGCATTACAGAAGACCTGTATTAGGTCTTAAATCTATCTTTTTAATTGGTCGTAACCGGGAAGGCCTTACAGCCTGGCATGTTGAATGTAATTAATATTTTGAGATAATATATGAGTTGAATGTTGATTATATTTCTATGTATCTGGTTGTTTCCGTTGTTATG
Source organism: Thuja plicata (assembly GCA_018584345.1). Lineage (NCBI taxonomy): Eukaryota > Viridiplantae > Streptophyta > Pinopsida > Cupressales > Cupressaceae > Thuja > Thuja plicata. Next base: position 250,226 of record MU224880.1, on the reverse strand, counting down.
GTTATTTGCTGAAAGTTTGGATAATCCTTCATTGGATCCTTGAAAGTGTAGCATAGTTCCTTCCAAGTGCAGGCAAGGTGGTTTTGCTAGATAGAGATGGTTTTACATTATAAATGCATCTATTTTATTATGGTTACAACCCAATATCAACAAACAAATTACAAGATTATAAACTTAATTTAGTCAAATTACCTGGCTTCAAATACAGCCAATGTTCATTTGTATTTCTCTCTTCCTGTCTTTGGGCATCCAATGCTAGAATTCATACTTGAAGTATGCTCACCAAAGGTGGTTCCGAATCAGAGAAATCCCTTTCACTTAATAATTATGAAGCCATGAATGGTATACTAATTGTTTAGGATTGTAAGTTTCCATTGATGGCTTCAAATTACCTAGCAAAAGGTGTTTTCTAGTACAAAAGACTTAGCAGCCTCTAGAGCCTTTTTCTTGAATGCATTATACCCCTGACGTACTTCATGGAAACTTTTTTTATCGGGGTTACAGGGAAATGTAAACCAAGATTCATATAGATAAAGGTGTTGCTCTTGGAAAATAGTTGATGGTGATTGATAAAGAAGATTTGAAAATGATCATTGATCCAATTCAAATTGGTGCAACATTTTCAAATCTTATTCATAATCATCATCAAATGAACATTTTCAAATCGTCTTCATCATTCATCATCTCAGTATTCTACAATCATCTCAGTATATTTTGTATGAGTTGTGTGTGTACGTGCACATGTGTGTGTGTGTGTGTGGAACCATTTGAATAGTGAGAACCATTTGCCAAACCCTATGGGACTGGACCTAAGTCTTAGGGGCTCATCATTGATAGCCTTTCCTACATTCATGCTCAGAGACTTCATAGTTTGAATTCATAGTCTCGAACCAGATCAATCAAGGTTCATCATAGTAAGGGTATAAAAAGAGCCTCAAAGGTTTATTTTTACCTAATTTATAAAATAAATAAGAGAAACATAATTCATGCCATACATAAGGGACTAGAACTATTACTTATGAATAGTGAGAACAATTTGACTAACCCTATGAGACTGGACCTAGGTCTTGGGGGCTCATCATCGATGGCCTTGCCTACGTTCATGCTCAGAGACTTTGTAGTTTGACTTCATAGTCTCAAACCAGATCAATCTAGGTTCATCATAGTAGGGGTATAAAAATAGATTTTATTATGTTGTAGCACTATATACCACTAATTTTCTTCCTCTAAATAGAGTTCACGTATTCATCTTATATAAATAATCTCTTCCCTGCATTCAATCATTATACTCACATAATATTCATTAAGACATAAAATTCATTCACATACAACATTCATGAATAATTCATTAACACATCATTCATCAACATTTACTAGTAGTAAAAAATAACATTCATTAAGACAAGGTTCTTTCATTAGCAAAAAATGTTAATTGCAATCATTTCCTCTTTGGTTTCTTGTTTGTTTTTTAGAGAAATGGCTAAGCAGAGCATCAAGATCCTCGTCACTCCCCTCCTCTATTGAATCTAATCTCAACACACATATCATCATCATGTGTTCAGGAAGACTATTTTATTGCGCCAAAGGGGGGTCTGCTGCAATAACAACTATATGGGTTAAATTCACACCATTTTATATTAGTGTTACAAGTATTTCATTAATTAAAAGAACTATAAATCAAAAAAGAAATTTAAAAGAAAAAAACATAGATTTTCTTTACCTGGATGTGCCATATCATCTACAATAACATTTTTCATCATCCCCAAAGTCAACATGGTGATCACTCCGAACATACTCCACTCTTTCAGCATGACGTTATGTATGCTCTAAAATATACACAAAAAAGGCTACACCAATTTCAATTTTAGATGTTAAATTGTATTAATAATTACATAATTAATTTTCAATAGCAAATGAACACCTCCATCGACATTGTGATCCACATCAGGACCTTCATCATGCGGCATAGGTTCTGTGTTAGGATTACGAGGCTGCATTGCAATGCCATGTGCATTGTTATCATTGTTTTCTTTTAAAAAACAAAAATATTTAATTTATGTTTGAAATTAACATCAAATAGATTGTTGCTCAAGTATTCGATTTAAAATATTTTTCTTTTGGCATATTTACCTGTTCAACTGATGCACTAGGAGACTCTTGGGTTGGGCCAGTGGAAGCTTGGCGTAGGCGTTCAGCCACAGCTTGATAGCCTTCCTTGAAGGCAATATTTTTGTGTTCTTTGGTGGCTTCTAAATTAAATTTTGAGCCTTGCATTTTTTTATTAAACAAAATTATTTACAATTTATAAAAATTTAGATCCGTAATTTCATTTATTGCTACTTACAATTCGTGCTTGAATTTTTTAATAATCACCAGAGCCAATTTTGTGCTGGCCAATTTTTTGTAGTCTGGCCTGTGTAGCCTTTGATGTGTCCTGCAACCTATGAAGATTTTGAAATATGTTAGATTATAGAGATATAAAGAACACTAATTAGTGCATAATTATATTCTACTAATAGTTAATACTATCGCATACTTTCTTTTCTCATTTGGTGGTGCAATTCCTCTTTGAGTATCCCCTTTCTCCTTTGCATCCAAAATGAATTCATTCCAATGCCACACTGAAATAAAGGGAGGACACTCATACTTTGGGTTTTGGACGAGACTCCTTCTATATGTGTCCCTTATAGTCTTAAGATGTTTGGCAGATTTTTCTAAAAAAAATTCTCCTCAAAAATTTTGTGATGACATTATTTTTCCATTAGTACTCTTAGTGAAAAACACTGACAGATATCACCGGAAAACTAAAGAATTACCGCCAAACTACAAGCATCACTGGCAGATTACAAGCATTACCGGCGAATAGCGAGCATACCTGACAGAACACAAAGGTCAAGAAAAATGCTAAGTATAGAATCGACAAGCATCACCGGCGACTACAAGCATTACCGGCGACACAGTTTTGAGAACTAATCTGACAAGAATAGAAAAGGCATACCCGATGACAAGTTCAAGAAAGGAACATCAGCGACCAAGAAAACCAGCCGTCAGAATCGACAGTCAATTAAAGAACCCGCAAATTATGGATCTAATTTTTACACGACGGATAAAGCAATCTAATTCTATTTATAGAGTTTTTATTTGTCTTAAATAATAACTTGAGGGTAAAGCAAGCTTTATGTAAATGTTTTAAAGAATCCTAACAGATCTAAAACATATCTAACTAAAGACCAAGGTCAAGTTGTAAACCTTCATGGATCTACAGTTAACTTGCGATGCATGAATCAAGAATTGAGCCTAATTTAGTATAAATAGATGTTCAAACTCAATTGTGAGTTATGAATTCATTTTTTTTGATAGCCACGAAGAGCATATAAGGAGCAAAAGGTAGAATTCATGCAAAGTTCAGAAACAGAATACATCAGTTGTCAAGAACACATAGAGGCTATCGATGAGCAGATAAAGGTATTATTCAATCATGGAAGGATGATTACTTATATGTATGAAGCTTAATAGGATCTGTTATCATCAATTAAATATTGCACACATCATCAGATCAAAGACTTATGTAGTTGCATTATAACAAGTGCATCACATCTAAAATCCTTTTGTAGAAGGTGGACTTAACAGTTCTTTACAAATCTCTTAACAGAGTGCACACTTAACAGTGTTGCTAAAGCTTCAAATGAAGTAGATCTTAACAGGTC
>MU224880.1:173627-215049 GCA_018584345.1 Thuja plicata | reverse complement strand
ACCATGCATTGGAAGCTATTTTATCCAACTAAAAAATAAGAAGCAGCTAAGGTCTATAGCTGAATATAATGTTGAGCATTTGAGATTGGCATTTTGAGATCCCAAGGTGACACCTTACCAAAGACTAATTATACATTAATTGACTTACAAACCAAATTTAACATGATTTTTGTTGGAACCTTATACAGTTAGGAAAGCTTTGCAACAAGCTTTACATATTAAAAAAAATACACCTCAAAAGGTGAAACAATGAGAGTAATTGAGAAAAATGTAATGAGAGTAATTGACAAAAATGTGATTCATCCTACTATCAAAAACATGGGCAAATTCTTTAACCTAAGAGAAAGTAGTAAGTTTTCTCCTCGAGAAGAGAGAGAAAAGAAAAGAAAAGCATATGTTGAATTGTGATAGCAAAGGGTCAAGGACTCAGAAAGTGTTATGCTTGTGAGAAAACAAATGAGCTTGAAGAAAAGGGAGAAGTACTTGTAAAAGAATCAAATATAAAATTCAAGAATGAGGATTCCAATTAAAAATAAAGCACTGCTATCTCCATATATCCCTATATGCACTGAATGTAATATATTCTGAAGTCTAATAAGGTAAGCACTTGTGGCATGCTTAATCGTAACATACATTTTATTTAATACATTAATTCCTCTTTAATAAGATGAAGGGGTGCCTCCCACATGGTTAAGCTTATAAATGAGGATGAGAACTCTCTCATATCATCAAATACTGAATCCACATATTATAATGATTGATCTGATTATTGGAAGTTTCCCTTCAAAATGTTCTGATATATATGATCCTAATGGACTACAACAAGCGTCACTTTCCTGCAGCCTCCTGGGCAGAAGTCTTGTGCCCTAGTTTTGGTCACAGGCTTGCCAGGGTGAAGAAAGAGGAAATGAGGGCACGAAGGTCGGTGAGGGCTCATAGGTAACAACTACCATTTTCCTTGGCTTGTGTCTACATCCTCCCTACCTATTTGATGGCAGTGAAGAAATATGATCTCATAGAATATCGTGGAATCCATACAAGGCCAGGAAGCTCCTCAATGATATGTGGTCTCATAGCTTTGAATGTGTGGTAGAAATATGTATGCAAAATGTAGATGAATCACAGAGAAGACCATGGACATTAATCAGTGAATGCTAAATATTACTTAGGGTTACCTATGAGCCCTCACCGACCTTCGTGCCCTCACTTCACTCAACCACAGAAGCAGAAGATTTGGCTGATCAAAGTTGTAGCTTAAAGGACCATGCCTGAAAACATAAATAATAGTCCAGCTTACTAGGATTGACGAAGAAACAACGAACAATAACCCTATGAAATACAAAAATACTAGTATTCTCAGCTTTCGTCAAAGACTAGCCGCCCTTCGTGCCCTCTAACTACGGTGTATAAGGAAACATAATGAATCGATATCTTTCTTCTTTTTTTAAGTAATGCTCGTGTTCGTCGGAAGTCCGACCAACACAAGCATAACTTTTTTAAAATAAAAAATTTCCTTCTATCAACCGACCAAGCAAAACCATTTTAATGGTTGGTCGGGAATGTTGGTCATTTTTGGGGGTCAAATGTACTAGTGGTGGCTCCCTTGGGCCCGCAGCTCCCTTGGAACCTACACGATCCCTTGGGGCCAACGCGGCTCCTTTGGGGCCTGTGTGGTCCTTTGGGGACCTGTGCGGCCTCCTTGGTGCCCGTGGCCACCATGCAGGCGGGAGGCCCCACCTTCTGCCGAGGTAGGTGGGTGGGGTACGGCTCCACCGTAATTTTTTTTAAAAAAATCTTTATTTTTTGCCAAAAAGAATCATGCAAAACCAAAAAAAAATGGGTTTTTTTATTTTTTTGAAAAATCCAAAAAAGAAATTTTGGGATTTTTTTTTCACCCGCCTCAAAAATTGTGCCCATAATAGGGTCGTAGGAGCAAAAAAAATTTGTCTCAGAATGCAACTGTGTCCAAATTGAACATGTCATATATGGAAATAGGGGTTTGTTGACGTTTTCAACACAACTGAGAGGTCGGTTTGTGCCCAAAGTGCTCCAAAAAATAGATCCCCTCCAGATCCACACAAAAATCTCTGAAAACTTGAAAACCTCGATGCTCCAAAAAATCTTCAAAAAACTCAAGAACGGGCAGCAACAGCAAGGCTCTGATACCATGTTAGAATTCGAAAAATTCAATCACCAAGATCCACTATGTGCAAAATACCTGTCACAAAAGCAAAGAATGGAGACACAACTCATAATGATCTGAAAGATGAAATATTCATTCAGAGAGATAATAGAGGGAATTATAAAAGAATTAATAATTACAAAGATATCAATCCTTATAAAGGAAATTGAAAACCCAAAAGGTGGAGAAACCTAGGTTGCATGATAATAATTAATAAAGAATTAATTATTATATGCCTAAAGTTTGGCTTAAGTGAACTAGAGATAAAGAGGTGACTGAATAATTAAATAAATAATAATTTAATTAATAATTAAAATACATCTTTACTCTAACACTATGTCTGTGTCTATGTTGAAATTGATTTGAATAAGCCTTACCTTATTCAATGGAAATCAAGTTGGGAACAAGCTCATGGATTCAACAGCTTGATAATGAAACTTTTCCATTTTGTTGTCACAACTGTCATGAATATGGGAATTTGCACCAGATATGTCCCAAATCTAAATTTGTAGGACCTTCTAATATCGAGAAGGCTAGCTCACTTCCTAATCAAGATAAAGGGAAGGATCGTATGATGGAGGATAAAGAGGGCTTCATCCAAGTTAGAATCTATAATAAGCGATAAGGAAAAATGAGGACTTATAAGGACAGGCAAGATGATGATATTTTTAACATGTTTGATTATTTGGATGATTTAGACCAGTTTGATGGAGATATTGCTAATTTTCCTATTGGCCAAGACCTTTTGGAGACAAGGGAACTAGTTGGTGAAGAAAACAATGCTATTCAAGTTGGATCATGGGAGGATGGGCTAGGTAAGAAAATGGACACATATCTCCCCTTGGGGACCTCAAGAGAATTGGGAACAAGTGGAGGTTTAGAAATGAAAGATAATCTTGGCCTAGCTTATTTTGGGATATGTGTGGTGAAGGATTCATAGGATAGTAGTAAAAGTAAAGGAACCCCACCCAATTTGTGAATCCATCAAAAAGCTCTTAAAAGGGGTGTTTTGCAAAATTGCCCTAAGGTGGGAAGGAAGAAATATCAAGAAAAGGTGAAGTTAGTTGGTGAGACATTAGTGGAGTCTGGATCTATAAAGACCATTGACTCTCACTTTTCCCCATCTCAGAAATCATTTTTTGTTCATGGAATGTAAGGGGGTTGAATAGCATCCCTAAACAAAAGGTTATTCTCTTGTTATAATTTTTATTCAGGAAACTAAGTTATATATTGATGGTATGTTAAACAAGGAGTAAAAAAATTGGACATGTAGTCATTGCCAATGAATTGGGGCTTGAGGTAGCTTAGGGGTTATGGCTTGCATGTGGGATCTACGTAAGCTTGTTACTATGTGGTGGACTTCTAGCAGATCTGTTGATTAACTGATGGAGATGATGAAGACCGAGTGATACCGAGTATCATGATTGTAGAAATGGTTAGACCAGTTGTTGTTTTGTCATTGATGTCAAGCAATTGATTAATTGATTTTTATTGTGTTACCATATCTTAAAAGGAGAAGTTAAATGGGTGACAAATACAAATCAGACAATGATGAAGTAATAATGATATACTTGTTTTCTATTATACATTTGATGTTATCAAATCGGTACATTTGATTGATCAAGTCGGGAACTACAATGAATTAAGTTATGACTGAAAGAGATACTTTACCAAGCTAGACTGAGTCAGTCGGTAGAATGTTATGTGAGTCGGTTACAGTTACCAAGCAGTGAATGAGTTAGTTACCGAGTTGCAAAGCAAGTTTTACCAAGTACAGTATACTGATATTAAATAATGATGAAATTGAATCTAATGTGAAGTGATGATGAGTTGGATGAGGAAATGAATTAAATGAAGTTTTTTACAAGATCTATGAATGGGAAAATTCAATGAGAAGATCTAAGGTGAAGATCAAGTGGTTAAATAGAAATATGAAAGTTCCAAGAAAAGTTACAAGTTCCGAGGTAAAAGTGAAATGGTTTACCGAGTTGAGAAATTTGAAGAAGATGATCGAACGACTGAGCGCAAAGGAAGGAAAATCAAATCAAGGAGATTAAGAGGCAAAAGTATGTCTATATAAGAAATGAGAATTACACAGTGTAAGACTACTGGCAAATTGAACAGAGAATGAAAGAAGTTGAAGAACAACATTTACCGAGCAGAACAAAAAAAGACAAATTGAAGAATCTACAATCTGAGAAAGAGATCAATGGAGTATAAGATGCCACTATTCAATTGAGCATAAAGGGTCTAATTCAAGCATAGTGAGTTGCTATTTTTACAGATCAAAGTTTATTGTTGCTTATAAATATTTGTAACAGAGAAATCTCTTAACCGAGCGGATTTAACCGTCCTATTTGTAAAACCTAGACTTTGGTGACATTCCAAAAGAGAGTTTAAAGACCTCTAAAAAGGCCACTCCTAACAAGGTGAAGATCTTAATAGATCTGAGGTAAATCCCCTAACAGGGTCACATTTAGCAAATGCATTTGCAATCTTTAACGGGATAAGTTCTTAACCGAGGGTACTTCACAAGGGTACATTTTTATTGTGGGTTACAATTCCCGCAGAGGTTTTTTCCAAATTTGATTTCTTCGTTAAATCTGGTGTCAACCGAGTTAAATCATGTGTCAATGAGTTATATCTAATGTTCCTAAGTTTGAATGATTGATTGTTTCTTATGTTATTTGGTGAATTACTTATTTGTTGTATTCACTATTTACTGAGTGAATCAGTGAGTTCACTTTTAAGAGTTTAAGAGTTTTCATTTGTCTAATTCAGCTTCCTCCTTGTTCTCATCTTCAGTTTGTGGATGACACTACTTTGATGGGTTTTGCTAGAATTAATGAGGTTGCCAACTTCAAAAATGTTTTGGATATTTATTTGAAAGCTTCAGGACAAAAGATTAACGAAGAAAATCTTTTATTTTCCTTTAATACCCTGCTCTCATTTAACCTAGGATTACCAGGATTTTGAGCTTTCAAATTGGGGCTCTTCCTGTTGTTTATCTTGAAATTCCTCTCGCCATGGCGCTTGCCTGGGGGATTTTGGCAGGATATTTTGGATAAGTTTCGTCGAAAGTTTAGTCATTGGACTAGCTGATGGCTCTCAACTACAGGAAGAGTGATACTTCTAAAGGTTGTGGTTCAAGATCTTCTTATTTATGATATTTTTGTGTAGATGGCTCTTGCAAGCATTATTAAGGAATTTGATACTCTCTCCATGCAATTCTTGTGGACAGGTACTCTACTCTCTTCAAAATGGAGTCTAGTCAAGTGGGATTTTATTTGTAGGCTTGTGCAGGATGGTGGGTTGGGATTACGTCTAGAAAGCATGAATGTTTGTGTCTTGGATACTAAGCTTTTTGGGAGATGGTTTGTCAATCAAGATAAAGGATGGGCTAAAATTCTTAATGTAAAGTACCTTGGAGGAGTTGATGGAAAGGATGTTCCCCGATATAATTTGGTAGGCAATGGGTCCATGATTTGGAATACTCTAAGTGGGGAGTGCAATTAGTTAAGCAAGGACTTTTGTGGATTTGTAATAAGGGTTCTAAAGCTATGTTCTGAAAGGATTCTTGGTATGGATTCCCTCCTATTCTTTCTCAATTTTTGCATTTACAATATCTTTGTGATAGTTTTATTGAAGTTGGATGGAGTATAGTTGAGGACTTTAAGGTTACTTTTAATTTGGGGCAAGGAGAAGTGGCTAGATGGAAGGAGCCACATGAGTGGTCTCCTCGGGGAACAATAGAGGATAAGGAGGTTCTTGCTAGAATTTTGGTAAGAAGAATGTGCAACTCCCTAAAAGGTGAGGATATTCTTGCTTGGAGCCCTAACTCGAAGGGGAAAAAAAAGTTGTGGCTTCAAGATATATTGAATTGGATAGGTTGACCTTTGGGAAGGTGAATGTTCTATGGTCGAAGCAAGTTTGGAATAGATTTTCTTGGCCTAAGTGTAATTTTTTCTCGTGGTTAGTTGTGCAGAACAGATGTCTTGGAAGAATCTTCAAAAGAGGGGTTTTCGTGGACCTTAAGTTTGTGTTTTGTGTCATAACAGTGAAGAGAGTATCTCTCATCTTTTCTTCTAGTGTTCTTTTGCTAGGGAGATTTTTGCATTTCTGGTGGGAAGCATGATGGCATGCTTGTGTTCATGTCACCTTTCTGGGGGATTTCTGGAATAGTCTTGGCAGACCCCCGGCTAAGACTTCCTCCATGTTGTATGGGATATTGGGCTAGGTTTTATAATTTGCCAATTATGGTTAGAGAGAAACCATGGGATTTTTCAAGATAAGAAATTGTTGGTGCAATAAGTGTGGATGTGAGTTATTCACGTGGTTTAGGAAACTTTGATGGCTAAGTGTGATCTATCTATGGATGTGGTTCCTGATGATTTGCATGTTGTTCAGAACTTGAATATCTCTAGGGAGAGTCTTGGGGATTTATTTTGGAGAAGATGGGCTAAGAGTCATCATGTTAAAAAGAAGCCCTGGTAGGGAGGTAAGTGGTCTCTTCCACATTTGGGAGTTCTTAAGATCAAGATTGATGGATCATCCAGAGGAAATCATGAACATGTGGGAATTGGAGGAGTTGATAGGGATTTTATTGGAAATGTGATTTTTTTCTTTTTTGTATATACATGGCAGCAAACTATTAACCTTATGGAGGTCCTTGTTGCTCTCCTGGCTTTGGAAAGAGGGTGTGCCCTTGGATGGAGCAAGATTATTATGAGTCAGATTCTCAAGTAGTGGTGTATATGTTGAATAAACAGAAGGTGGAGGATATGGAGTGGCATCTAGCCTAGGTCCGTAGATAGATTCTTAGTTTGAGGGAATATTTTGATTCAGTTTCCTTTTGCTATGTTCCCCGTGAGTGGAATAAGGTAGCTAATTATTTAGCTAAGTGGGCCTCTGAATGACTAGATGGGTGGGATATTAGAGATGAGCCAGTTGCCCCAAGAGTATGCCAAAGAGTTTGAGGAGATTATTAAGAAGGATGCGATGAATTAGTTGTGACATGTTAACGATCACCCTATCGTCGTTGTTTTGGGTTGGTCTGCCTTTTTGGGCTTGTTGGCCCTTTGCTTTGTACTATTATTTATTATTCAATAAATTTGTACCCCTTTTCCAAAAAGAAAAGGTGAGGTCCTATGGAGGGGGGCTTTCTAAAAAAATTCAGTGAGTGCTACTAATATTTATAGGATTATTTTGAAGTAGATGGTCACATGAATTTTGTAGTTTGGTTTATGCTTAAAACTTTAAGTTCCAAAATTTATAGATTTAGTGGTCTTATGAATTGTATTATGCATGTTGAGTACTAAATAGAAAGAAACAAAAAAAAAAAGACGAATTGGTAAAATTTGAAAAACTTGAGATGATTGACAAGTGACTATAAAATAGAGATCTCCCTTTACATCATCTGAATAATGGCAGTGTGCATTATAGTTCCCTGTAGTTGGGAACCTATAGTTTTGGTCCCCTCTATCTATCTCAAAGGGGCCAGGGGCAATAGTTGGAATGATGGTTCATGAAATTGTATGATCTTTTGCTTTGTTTTTTAAATATTCCTTTGACTCCAAATGAAGTGCCCAATGTTGAGAAATGGCTCTCTCAATTCTATTGATGTGCCCTAAGATGAGTGATGTGTGAGTACTCTTTCTAATAGCATAACATTACATCAACTTTTTTTATAACAGTTTGGATTGCATCTAATTTATAGATTTTTTGATCCACAACTTTTTTTATAACAGTTTGGATTGCATCTAATTTATAGATTTTTTAATGTGGATCAAATAGATGGGATTTATTTAAGGGCTCTAGTCAATTAAGAGACTTGGGAGGATAAAGAGAGGACAGGTGTCTCCATGTGATTGGTGAAGTTGAAGAGGTCCAATATTAGAAGGAAACTAAGGATAGCAATAACGGTCAATAAGGCGGCAATGAAGTACTTGTTTAAGGCAGAAACCAAGGGCAGCAATAATGGCAGCGGTGAAGTATAACAAAGACTTCATATTCTTGGCCGCCAAGAGAGAGTCTTCATGGCCAACCTATTTGATGCTTAAAATAAATTATAATTAAATTGTTTTTAGGCTGACCTCCTATGGATAAGCGCCACTCTTCATTGCCTACCTTTGTGAAGAGGCATGAAGAAGGTATTTGAAGACATAAAATGGAAGGTTTAAAGACTAAGGAATTCAATGAGATATATTAGATATGAAGCAGATTTGCAAGCAGAATAAAAAGAAGATTTGTGTATATGTAAAGGAGAAATATATAAAAACGTGCAACCAGATTTATGAATGATTGGAGAAATTAAAATATATATAAGATCTTTCAGAGATATAATGTGTGGAGCAAATGAAGATATAAGAGAAATATGGAGATCATTCAAATTAATTATGTAAGAGAAATATGGAGATCATTCAAATTAATTATGTAGCATGCATGTGGGAGAATATATGGAGATTTGAGGAGAGTGCAAATTTGTGAAGGAGTATATAAGAAAACTTTTATGAAGGAATTAGATGTACCCATCATTCATTGAAGGTGCAACATCCAAGAAAGTAGAATCTAGTTTGTTTTGGAGGTTGCTGCTTCCTAAAGAAAAGATTAATGGCTCTTGTTAAGTCAGAACTTAGCAATGGGGTTGGTACTAACAAATTGTTGGGATTGGTGTCTCTTGTAGTTTGGTGCCTATAAATTGAAGGGATTGGTGTCTCATGTGACTTGTTGCCTACGCAAATTGCAAGAGCTTTATATAGGCAAAAAATCTTGTGTTGTGGAAGTGCTGCATTTTATGGGAATGACATTGTGCAATTGATGTTATTGTGCTTTATAAGTTCAAAAGTAAAGGAATGTATTATATCAATTCACCCCCTTTACCCAATTTGTATAAGCAAAGTTTTGCCTTATTGCTGAATCAAGGATGGAGGATGGGGAAATAGTGGAAGGTGAAGGAGGCCTAGATTGCCACAAGTGGTCCCAATACATACAACAATTTGAGTCTTAAGAATATTGTAAGGAGGTACGATGAGGTACATATAACCCAATTCTATAGAAAGTGTTAATATAAGTCAAACAAATAATGCAATATGAAGTTAATTTAAAAAGTTGTGAAATGAAAAATTGAGTAACAAATGGTAATTACATTCTAACTCTTACGACGAAATTTATATTCAAGCATCTAAATATCGAAGCAAATTGATCGGAGAGAAAAAAATTTAAAGATGTCTTTGTCAAAGCTAGTAGCATTTTTGTTAATACCAATAATAGCTCTAGATGATATTTGCCCAAATTGCTGTTTGATCTTACTCCCTAAAAATTGTATAGAAACTAATACTTCTTTATTTACTATTGTTTTGTGTCAAACTCATTGAAATGAAATTGTATGGATAATCAAAGGAGCATTTGGGTCTATCAATTCACTCGTCGTGGACTACAACACTTTCAAATGACTAGTATAAAACCAAAGTATCACCAATATGATTTACTGTTTTCCTTAACTGCAAAATGTCTAGAAGCAAAGTAACATATGGCAAAAAAATCCATTCCCATACAAATTCACGTTAAAGGTCAATTCTATTGACTTCTAATTACTAGGGCGGAATGTTTCAAAATATTAAATACCCGATGTCTTTTGTTTCAAGCTTGGATTTAATTTATTTAAACCCATCAACCTTAGGAAGTTTTTTTTTTGCCATATTCCTAACTTTTAGCCTTAAAATCATATATTTATTGTTCAACACTCAACTTAGTTAAGGACCCTTTCTCCATGAAGAGTCTTAGAAAATTCCATTCGCTATTTGCTACTTACCCTCAGTTTTCTCCTGTCAAGCATAACAAGTTTCCGCATAGCCAAATTTGTAATCCTTCATAATTATTCGTTAGAAAATGAAAAGACCCTTCTCTGATCCAATAAGGTGCATTGTTTTTGTCAAGTGAAAGTCTAGGGCCAAGTTAGAGCATTCATTGCAAGTTTAAATTGGGGTGGGCATACTTCTGTTTTATGACATCCAGCAAAAGTATCGAAAATGGGTAGTAAGGCACCACCTTTATAGTTGATTTCAATTTCAATAAGAGTATAACCTGAACAATAGAAAAGAGGAAAAAACAAATCCATCAATTTGAGAGAAATAAAGCTTCGAAAGAAAGAACCCTATCTCAATTATTCATTGTATGTATAGTCACCAAGGATTTCCATATTAAAAGAGTAAAAGATACATGCTGTTATTATAAATCATATAATGACTGCAAATACGTGATTTTATCATCCTATCAAAGATCAAATAATTCAGTTCAACCTCAATTAAGCAGATCGTAGTCATCTAAACGCTCATTGTATTGCAACATTTTCTTCCTGATCTTTGATGTGTCAACCCATGTAACAAAGTCTTCTAGTGTCCTTGTCACCAAAAATGCTGGATCTGTAACGGTATCTGGACCAACGCGGATATCTGAAGAACAGCTCAAGAAAACTTTGTGAAATAGTCGTTTAACACTAATGTAAACTTATTATGAAGGCAACTTCAAGACCAACCATATCTACAATCCCCATAATTTATATCATGATTTCTTCAACCAGATTTAAGATGTGCCATACTAAAGTGCATCTTATATATCAGGAAAAAAATGTGTATGGCAAAGTAAAAGATTTTCACAGTCCATATTATTTTTTGGAGGAAACTGCATAACAATTTTTGAATCAACATCATGGATCATACTCCATTATCCAACATGAGCAATAAATTGTGAAGAATCGAAAAACCAGACACTCTTAAATGAAGGTCAAGATGCCAAGAAAACAGATTGCCTTGGGAGATGAAGTGAAAGGTTGAAAAGGGAGGAGAAATTGGTGTAGGAGCCTTGCACTTAGAAAGGCTACCCAGGGTAGGAAAGTTGAAATTGGATCAACAATCAGATTTATAAAAAATAACAATATATCAATAAATAAATATAAAAAATTTGATAAAAAGAAAAAGCACAGATGTGTAAAAGAAAAGTGTAAAAAAGGAAGTAGGACAGAGCAGGAGAAAGGCTCGGAAGAGAGCAAAAATAAGAACAAAAGCAGTAAAAAGGAGAAATTGACATGATGCAGAATAAAAATAATGAAATAATAGTAGTGTTGAGGCAAATCAAGAAGGTGAATAAGGAACAAACAGAAAATGCGGAATAAAGTGTGGGATGATAGGATGAAACACAAAATGGAAGTGGGGAAGCAGGAGGTTGAGAAACACATACAATGTTACTGGTGATTAATACCATATATATAATATTATACATTACAAATGTACAACAACCTCGTATTTTCAATTTTGCAATGTTAATCGTGATTGTTACCATATATTATAGTATTATAAATAACAAACGTACATATAGATAAAAAATAGATAGAGGAAGGATACGGCCTTGTTCAATGTATGTCACAGCTTCCTTTAGGCTTTCACAAAAATGTAACCTTACAAGAACGGTAGCCAGTCGACGCCTGCAAAAAAACATCCCATGCAAAATAATTCACCTTGAAGCTTACTAGTATGCTCTATAAAGCAAGGTAATTTTATCCAGCAAACTCAAAGCTAACTTTTACAGTTATATTACCAGCACCCTATAAAGAAACTAGTTTTACCAATTATACCTGCAGAAGGCAGAAACTGACAACTTCTCACATAGAGCCAAGCTCTTCTTTGTTGGAATCACTCCAATGTTGTATCTGAAGAATTAATACAAAGATTCCAACATCAAAAACTTCGAGCATAAAATATCTCAAAAACCTAAGAAACCAATAGGTCCTTGATGTTAAAAAAATATGGCATTGTAAAGAATAACTTTCACAATAACTGTTCCATTTCCTGTGTTTAAACATTTAATCATTTAAAAAGCACAAAAAGCATTAGCTGGATTGTTAATCAAAGTGGAAGTATTTGACCATGATATTTGCTGCATTCAGCAACAGGATTAAATTTTCAAGGGTTTAAGAGATTCTAAACTATTCAAAGGGATGTCTGTGATAATAAGGTGATCCAGAACTTGCAATAAGAGACTGTATTCCAGCTATTAAAGTTGTCATATTGTGATGTACACGAGGGCTTAGAGGAAGGTTGGCATTAAGGAAGAAGAAAATGTGTGTCCTCAAATCACCAAAAATAGGTCAATAGGACTAAACAAGTACATTCTATTACAATATAGAAGTACTAGGTTAGAGAAGACCCTACGTCATAACCTTGTATATCCAAGGCTATTAATACATATGCTCCAATAAATATATGTGAAAAAATCACTTACTCATGCTAAATGTTCAATATTTGCATTGAATGATTATAACATTTGATCTATTATCATTATCAAGGCTTCAGGTATGATTTGCTCAATTTAACATCTTAGGATCACTCTAGATAGTCTAGTATTAGCCGTGCATTGAGCAATAACAAATTGTAGGTGATGATAAAATATTAAAATGTCAAATAGATGTCTTATGTTAAAAACTTAAACGCATTACATATGGTGTTCAAGTATGTGGATGCATATGGAATAGCCAGAAAAAGATGGTCTAATTACAATGGTCACTTTCTTGCTCACAACAGTTTCTTCATTCAAATTAATGTAGCATGATACATATTAAGATTCTAAAAACAAAACCTCTTATTATAAAATATGAACAAATCAAGTAACAACTAAAATGAATCCTTACAGTTTTTCTAGAAGACGATCAGTCATCTCAATTCGAAAAGGATCTTTGGGATCAGTTTGCTTCAATATGTGTACAAGCTTGGTAGCCATTCCACACAATCTAGAGTACCTGAAGTGGCAAAAAGAAAAACTCTTTATCAAAGTAAATAGCAAACTTGTACAAGAATTTATTTTAGTTCAAATATCATCTCCTCCCTAAGTATCAGCTTGAATAATAGTTGCCTTCAAAAAACACAAAACATTCAAAAATTGCAAATAGCTATCCTGTGCATGAATAAAGTCTTGAATTAAGTTAGAAATATAATGTATAATTTTTTTTTCTGTTGATATTTTCAGTACCATATGCAGTCAATCACAAATAAAGCATGAAGATAAAGCACAATGTTTTTAAAATATAAATCACTTTTTTCTATCTAAGCTTCTAAAAGCAACTGTTCTGTCAGACAAAATAATAATTAGAAAAAGAGACATAAACATTTGAAGATCCTGCTGTAAATGGTTTTGACTGTATCAATCAACATCTAGTGCTCCAATTTTTTATAATTAGCATTTTGAAGAAAATCATATTATATTTGCACAAGAAGGTTAAACCCTTCTTTCTGCACTTGATGCCCCTTGACTCACCTAAAGGTCCAAATAACACATGACAGCTAATGTATTCTACAATAATCATGATTTGATATAAGATATCAAGTATCTCATTCATATACAAAGAGCGAAGACAATACCAATGGAGATAACTCAAAATAAAAGGATGATATGATTTGCAACTCTGAAATGTGTCTCACATGAACTTCAGGATATATATTAGACCATATCCTGCAAATTGGGAATTGTGAAGTACATAATCCTGAAAGCCTATCTGCATTATAGTTTGCAGTCTGGTCTATAATACATGCATCTAAATATTGTACTCCTACCAAAATGACCCAATTCATAATCATTATTCACACCAGTTCACACTGTTTCAATCTTTTTGAGTGTCCTTTGCCATTTTTGTTCCCAGTTATGTCTGGAACTGTAAGTTCTATGAATCTCATTATTAGCATCAAAATTCAAGTACAAACTGGAAACATGAAAATTTGGAAGAAAATGGTGAAGTTTGAAGCCTAAAAATCAAAATGGTACAAAATGCTAGAGAGGAGAATCAGAGTGTACAAAGCGCCAAAAACCTCAACCATGTCCCTAGTATCAAATATTCAACTCTGCAATTTTAATGAAAATTTTAAAAAAACACTAAATTACCGGGTCCTTCCTCCTGACCCCTCAGGTTTCGGTCCAGTTCGTACCGGGTCCATGTTCAGAGCCAGTCTACTTTGGGTTCGGCCATTCTGTTAATACCAGTATCTTCCTAAATGATGGTGACGCAAATCTCAAAACTGTGAAAGGCATCATGAAATTCCGCTTGCTCCCAAATTTCTCCCCACCTCTATTCTTCTATTTCTTGTGGTTAAATTTATTGTTTTTCTTTGCTATGGTATTTAATCAATATAATAATAATCTTTATATTACATATATTAGATTTATGGCCATGCTTAACGTTTGCTGCATCCTGAGGAATGTCAACATGTCACCCATCATTGCTGATTGTCTGACATTTCTCTTGTATCTATATTAATAATTTTTATATTTCATATATTATATTTATATATTTTATATTAACAAGTTTTATATTTCATATATTATATTTATTAATTATATATTTTGTATTAATATTTTTTTATATTTCATATTACATATATAAACACATGTTAGAATTTGAAACGATGAATAATCCAAAGAAACTAGTCCAAACTGTGAATGTAAATGATACAAGATCAAAATAACAACAGAGTCAAGTCTTCATGAGATAATACAACGTAACAAGGGGACGCATCCCCCCCCCCCCAAACCCCCACGCACCTGGGTCGAGGACTTGGCATTCCCAAGTCCCCCTACCACCGCCGCCGCGCCACCATCAGGGATTTCTGCAAGTAAAAGTTGCAGCTGCAGCACTTGTGATAGAAAGGGGGTTTACTGGCTACCGTAAAGGTCATTGTTACACACACACACACTACATATGCATATTTATGAATGTATGTACATGATTTTGTACTTGTTTGATATCATGCTACTCATTCTAATCATCTTTATGATAATTTTGATATTCATGTTGCAATTTTTCTATGTTCAAGTATCTGGTATTATAATTTATTAGTTCTTATACTATTATACATCATTTCATAACTAGCATTTCAAGTACTATATGTATAGTATATTACAGCACCCCCCACCCCGCCGTCGTCCCCAAATTGAAGTATTTTTTTTCCCCGACCCAAAAGCTCGTCCCGAGGTCCCGACATCCCCCAGTGCCCGTGTTACACTGAGATTACTGCAAATGTTGAAGAAGCAAAATAGCACTAGGAGAATGCAAGATCAAAACCTGCAAAATGCAATTACAATGCAATAGAACAGGATACTCATATGAGAGCAATAGTTGAGTATATAAAGCACTTACCACCCAAGAGACTAAAAACACAGCCAATGTGGGATGAAGTGAAAGAAGTCCCTAAGTAAACTTAACTATGTGTGAAGAGAGCTATAGTGGAGAACTAGCTAATAAAGAGCTAGATAGCTAAAGAACCCTATTCACACTAACACCCCTCCTTAAATGCAACTTAGGGAAAAATGTAAACTAAAGATGGGTCCTGATAACTAGGCCTGATGAGGTACTGTGTACAAGAAGTCCAGCCCAAAGATAAGAAGTCCCTCTAAGACAAAAGAGAAGCCGCCCTAAAATAGAGAAAGAACACCCCCAAAAAAAAGAGAAAGAGTTAAGAGAACTAAGAAGCCCCCTCCAAAGTGGACACCTACCACAACCCTAGCAAAGCTCGCAAATGAACTTGCTTTTAGTGAAGGGGTTGGTAAAGATGTCTGCAATCTGATCTAATGTCGGACAGTACCTGAGATCAATGTATTTCTCATGAATCAGCTCTCGAATGTAGTGCGTGTGGATCTGAATTTGGTCCTATGATGATGGACCAAATTGTGAGAGATTTGTATGGCACTCTAGTTATCACAAAAGATGACTATAGGCTTCCAAAAAGCAATGCCAATCTCAGCGTGAATGTTTTGAAGCCATATAGTCTCAAGAGCAGCATTAATTGCTCCTCAATACTCAACCTATGTAGATTAAAGAGCAATTGCAAATTGTTTCTTGCTTGACAAACAAATTGGACTAGAACCAAGAGAAAGGCAATATCCTAAAGTAGACTTGTGATCCTAAGACTTACCTTCCTAATCTAAATCTATATATCCCACCAGGTCAAAATCCACACTCACTGCATAGTAAATCCCATAATTGTGAGTACCATGAATGTACTAAAGAATCCTCTTAGCTACTTTCCAGTGCAGCTCATGAGGCTCCTCCATGAATCGAGAGAACATGCTTACAGCATCTGAAATGTCAAGTCTCGTGTGTGTCAAGTATATGAGATTACCAACAAGTTGTCGATACGAAGTGCCATCCACCAAAGGCGAAGAACACTTAGCCTCAAGTTTGATCCCAAATAAAAAAGGAGTCGATACAGGGTTATAGTTAGTCATGCCAAATTCAGAGAGCATATCAATAGCATACTTAGGTTGTGCAACAAATATCCCTAAAGAAGATTGAGTGATCTCAACCCCCAAGAAGTAGTGTAAAATGCCTAGGTCTGACATCAAAAACCAATCATGAAGGGCAGTTTTTATTACTTGAATGGTGGATGAGTGACTACTTGTGATCAACAAGTCGTCAACATAGAGAACCAAAAAAGTGAGAGAATCATCCTGCTAACCATAGGAAACTTTTGAAGACAGCAAACAAGTGAAGGATCTTGAATGAACCCCTGTGGCTCCTCCATGTATATTTCCTCCTAAAGATCGCCATGAAGAAATGCACTCTTCACATCCCTCAAATGAACTTCCCATCTGAGAGTTGCAGCAATAGCAA
The DNA here is from genome assembly GCA_018584345.1 of Thuja plicata. NCBI lineage: Eukaryota > Viridiplantae > Streptophyta > Pinopsida > Cupressales > Cupressaceae > Thuja > Thuja plicata. The sequence continues at coordinate 198,217 of MU224880.1, read as the reverse complement.
GGATAAGTCAGATGGAATTCATTTTGGCGATTGGTGCAAAAGTCTCAGAGAAGTCATCCCAAGAACCTAAGAGAATCCTTTGGCAACCAAGCGAGCCTTATGTTTATCGATCGACCCATTTGAAGCAAATTTTGTCTGATAGATCCACTTGCATCAAACAAGTTTTCTTCCCTTAGGAAGAGGGACAAGATCCCAAGTGTGATTCTTGTCCAAGGAATTGAACTCTTCCTGCATAGTTGCATCCCACTCGGGGATACCTGAAGCTTCCCGAAAAGACTGCGGATCAGAAGTTGAAGCAATGAAGAGATGTAGAGCCTGCTAAAATTGTGACCTTGTTCTTCTAGCATCTGAAGGATCACCAACCCATTCACCTCCTAACTCTATTATCTTTTGAGCCCAAAGAGGTCCGAAAACTAGAGATTCTAGAGGAGAATCATCATCCTCTGATGATTGTGGGAGGAATGTGAACCCTCATCATTATTGTTACCTTCTAAAGTGGAGAAAGACAATTCCTCATCTAAAGCAGGAGGATTAAAATCCTTAGAAGAACTATCATCATGATGCAATGGTTCAAAAGTGATAGTGGATGGAGAAGTGCTTGAAGAAAAGCTAGCATGACTCTCCTCGAAATGAACACTCCTCGAAACGAACACGACTGGTAGGATCTAGAGGCCTATAACCTTTGAAATCATTTGGGTATTCAATAAATATGCAAGGCTTGCTTTGTGGATCCATGGCCTTGCATTTCTCTATTGGAATGCGGGCCCATGCATGAGAACCAAACACTCAAAGTGCTTAATTAAGGTTTCCAACAAGTCCAAGCTTCAAAGAGAGTAACTCCCTTCACATTTTTGTGAGGAACTCAGATCTGAATATAACACGCATAGTTTTTGGCTTCTACCCAATATGGTGGTGCCAAAGATTTGGAGTGTATCCTATAGTTGGCCATTTCTTTCAAGGACCAATTCTTTCGTTCTGCAACTCCATTCTGCTAAGGACTGTAGGGAACTGTATGCGGCAAGTTAATACCCTCTGAAGTACAAAATTGCTCAAACATGTTGTTGACATATTCCCCCCACTATGTGTACATAGAACTTTGATCAATTTCACAAATTGTTTCTCTACAATGCTTTGAAGTTCAAGAATGAATGAAATACTTCAAACTTTTGTTTGAGAAAATATATAAAAGTGTATCTAGAAAAATCATCAATAAAAATCAAAACAAATCAGGTTCTACTAAAAGATGGATGTGGAAATGATCCAACCAAATCACTATGTACCAACTCCAAAAGATGTGAAGCTCTCCAAGCTTTGCATTTGTCAAATTTCTCTTCTGGATGCTTGTCAAGAATGCATCCTTGACAAACGCCATTAGAAAAGCGAACTAGAGGCAATCCTGTAACCATGTCATGTTTACTGAGTTGCTGCAAGTAGCGGTAGTTTAAGTGGCCAAATTGTTGATGCCGCAAGTTACTCACTTCATCAGAATGAGAGAAAAACAGACAAAGGAGGATCGGGAAAAATGAGAAAACAAATAAATTCATGATTGATGATCTACTCTCCCAGCTACAACTGTAGAATCATTACGCAACTCACAAATTACCACTAAATTAGGGGAGAGCTCAACTTGCTTGCCTGAACCTATGTGAGTGATCTGATATACTAATAGGAGATTAGTTGATAATGAGGGCACACAAAGGACATCATGAAAAGTTCCATCCCCCACATAAACAAACCCTCTCTCACACATCTCAATAGGAGTGTCATCACCCATCAAATAGAAGGCATAGAATACGGCTCCATGAGTGCAAGTTCATCATTTGATGAAGTCGTGTAGTGAAAAGCACTCAAATCAAGAACCCAAGCGGATGGTGGTGAAGCAAATGTTACAAGAGCCTTGCCCTTTCCTTTCCCCTTGTTGTTTTGTTTACCCTTGTTAGACCCCTCATTTGAACTCTCTTTTACTAATTCAGGAACATCGATATTATTCTTTTCAAAAATGTGTGCCAAGTAATCAATTTGTTTCTTCAAACATTTATGCTCATCATTATGAATCTTTTACAATAGGCATATTTGACCTTATCTATCTTAGGCTTGGCACCATTAGAAGATTGGGTCTCATTAGCTGCTTTTGGGGCAGCTTGTTTTTTATCATTCTCATTTCTTATTCTATTGTTTTGTCTCTTATCTTTAATGTTGTTGCTTTGTCCTTTCTGTTCTTTTGTGCCTTGGTTGGCAATCAGGGCATGTGACTTCGAGGATTTTAGAGTGCCCATCTGGATTAGCTTATCTTGCTCCCATGTGAGAGAAATAGTAAAATCATCCAAGGATGGCATGGTAAATTGAGTCCCAAGTGCACCCTTAATATAGCATAAAAAGTAGAAACAAATATTAAATATTCATAACTTAGCTTAGAGAGTATACTAAGAATCAATTGTTCATCTTTCTTGTCAATTCCACGTTGCTTTAACTGCATCCTTACTAATTTCAATTTTGTGAAGAAATCTTGGATTGTGTTAAAATTGCCTGGACTTAGACTTATGAGTTCATTTTCCAACATATGACCCCTCATTGAATCTTGAGTTCCAAACAAACTCTAGCTTTGTCCAAGTTTTATTAGTACTCAAAGATTCAATATGAAAGAGTAAATCAAGAGAAATAGACAAACATAAAGTTTCATATGCTTCATCACATCTACTAAACCACTTAGGCTTTTCTGCACCTTCAATAGATTTGGTTTCTAATCCCATTGTTATCCTATGAATCATGTTTTCTTAAGTATATTGTCATTCATGACTTTCACTCAAAATAGTTGTGGGTTAGAATAGGAACTGTAGTTTGACCCATTATGTAGAAATGTAGAAGTGTTAAAAGAAAGAGAACACAAGAACACCAATGCACTCCACCCTTTTCACTAGTATCATAAATCAACCCCCCTCCCCCCAATATTACAATGTTGGCACTTAATAGCGTAGTATGATTACAAAGCCTTTCCCAAATTACAATAGTGTTAAAGCCCACAAAAGTCCAAAAAAACAACACATCTAGAAAAATTAGCTATGTAGCTCTGCTCAGCACCAACTTCAGCATGCAATATTTGAAAAGAATTACAAGAAAACTAATAAAGCTCAACATTGATGGAAAGCACTCATCTTTATCTTCCCAACGATATCTCGTTCACTGCAATCCAATATCCGAGGCAAAAGTTAAAAAATTTTGAAAATTTGAATTTATTCTGCTGGAACAACCTTGCAGTAAAAAGTTATACTTCAAATTTGAAATCTGTAAAATTTATTCACTCGATGAAAAAGATAACAAAAATCCAGAAATATTTTTGGGCTATGAAAAATACCCAGAAAACATTTTTCAATCCAGCAAGTAGAAGATGAAAAAATGAACTAAATTCAACCTACAACCAGCTGGAAAAATGTTGTGATCACACTTTTGGGAGAGGAATTTTTTTCCAAATCTGCTCACTATTTGCAAAATCTAAAAGATACCCAGATAGTATTGTGGGGGCAAAGAAATATAACAAAAAATCGTTTTTCGATTTGACCAGTATAAGACCCAGATCTGATGCAAAAATGAAAATGTCTCCACTCTTTCTCTAATTGTTTTGTCCGATTTTGGTCAAATGAAAGCCAGATCTGACTTTCTTAAGCCTTTTGGACATTATGGAACAGCTAAAAAAAGTCACTAGATTACCAGAATGCTGCAAACACCTAGAGTTTACAAAATATTTGTGGAAAAACCCCAGATATTAAAATTTTCCCTCAATTTTTTTTATTCTCAAATTCTTATGGAAATGCGAGAGGAGCATATTGGGCTTTTGAGAAACCTGTAGGTAAACTTACTAGCCCCCTAAATCTCTCAAATAAGGAAGCTAAATCTATTCTTGCACTAGAATAGCTCTGATACTATGTTAAAATCTGAAAAGATGAATAGCCCAAAAAAACTAGAAAAAACCTAAGTTACCGATTTAGATGCTGATGCGGGTACGAGAATCAGGTGCGCGGACGCGTGAAAATTTGTTTTGGGGGTTTTGGGGGTTTTGGATGCGTTTGGGTGCGTGTGTGTGTGTGTGTGTATGCAAGAAATATGAAGAATTAAATCATTTGATAATATGATACTTCATCATTGATCAAGATAAATATTAAATGCCAATTGATAGTTCACAAATATTCAAATAAGCAATATCATATACGTTTATGTTCACGATTCCAATGATTAAATAAATAATAACACAATAATAAATATAATATTAGAATAATTAATATAATATAATTTATTATTAATATAATAATATAAAATAGCCCAAATCTATTCTTGCACTAGAATAGCTCTGATACTATGTTAAAATCTGAAAAGATGAATAGCCCAAAAAAACTAGAAAAAACCTAAGTTACCGATTTAGGTGCAAATGCGGATGCAAGTACGAGAATCGGGTGCGCAGACACATGAAAATTTGTTTTGGGGGTTTTGGGGGTTTTGGATGCGTTTGGGTGTGTGTGTGTGTGTGTGTGTGTGTATAATGCAAGAAATATGAAGAATTAAATCATTTGATAATATGATACTTCATCATTGATCAAGATAAATATTAAATGCCAATTGATAGTTCACAAATATTCAAATAAGCAATATCATATAAGTTTATGTTCACGATTCCAATGATTAAATAAATAATAACACAATAATAAATATAATATTAGAGTAACTAATATAATATAATTTATTATTAATATAATAATATAAAATATTAATAATTAAATAATGTAATATAATTAATACAATAATATATTATTAATATAATAATAATAATATTAAACTTTTAAGTGAATGATTTTCACTTTCTAATGTTATTTTTTTTAATTTTAAAGCATCCCCATGCGCGGAGGCTCCCGGATGCAGGCTGAAGCCCACAGGGAGGGTAGCATCTCCTTGTGGATGCTCGGCATTGTGCATCGTTGAGCATCCATAGGGAGATGATACGCTCCATGTGGGCTTCGGCCCGCATCCGCACCCACTTCTGCACCATTACGCATCCGCCTTTGCACCAAGCGCCTTGACCAGCAAATCGGTAACTAAGGTGCAAACAAATAGAAATAAAACTATGAAAGTAAGTGATACAAGATCAAAATAATAACACAGAGTTAGCCTCCATGAGAGAACTGCAAATGTTGAAGAAGCAAAATAGCATTAGGAGAATGCAAGAGCAAAACCTATAGAATGCAATAGAATGGGATGCTTATATGAGAGCAGTGGGTGAGTATATAAAGCACTTGCCAACCAAGAGAAAAAAACACAACCAAAGTGGTATAAAGTAAAAAAGTCCCCAAGTAAACTTAACTAAGTGTGAAGAGAACTATATAGAGAACTAGCTAATAAAGAACTAGATAGCTAAAGAACCCTATTGTACGGACGAACCTAACCCCCAAAAAAAAGTTTGACTGAAGCACAAATCCAAACCAATCCCAATCCCGAACAGGAATTGGCAACTTAGAAAAATCACACCAAAAATGGGTTTAAGATTTGAACACATTGGTGTAATTGAATTTGGTGAAGTAGACTAAGATTCAAACAGTATGAAAAACCCTGCCAACATGCTAAACAAAGAGGTATACTGGAAATGTAAGGAAACACAAGTGTTTTAAGCTTATAAGCACACTTTTCATACCAAAAGGCAAAAACATGCAAAGTGAGAATGCACTAGTAGCACTGAAGTGAAAAAACAGATTAACCAATAAAAGGGGCAAGTGAACTTAAAAGGCATGAGTTCCAGGCATGCCAGCAAACTTTTGGTACCATTGGGCCAAAACCTACCAAAGTGCAAAGGCACCAACAACATGTCTTAGTCCTTTAAACTTACAAAATGAAAAATTTAAAAAAAAAATAAAAGCTACAAGTGCTGGCCTACACACTAGGGGAAAGAAAGTTCAATTCTGGGCTAAATACCTTCTCCCTTTATTTGACAAAGAAAATGTCTTATTTAGAGTATCAAGGATCATTTTCAATGATTTTGGGTCTCCTCAAGTGTGTTTCTCCTCAAATTTTGTCATATCCACCCCTTCACAGACCTAAGTAAGTCATCCTTTTTTTGTTGCGCCAAAGGTATCCTCGTGACCCATCCCAACTCCCAAACCGCCTTACCTTGGTCTTACTACCAAGTTGGGGTTCAGGAAGGGGTGAGCTGGGGCAAAACTAATCCCCTAGGGATGCATGCAATAGCCCACAAACCACATGCATCGGGTAAGCCCAGGCCTCAAAGTTGAACCCAAGACCAATGGGGAGCAAACCCACAGCCCAAGCCAACTCCACCATCCTTTTTAGTTACTTCCATTTTCCAAGTTTTAATATCAAAGCCCTTGCTTGTGAAATAGGATGTGTTTATGCTAAGAAACTTCTTTTTGCTTAACAATATTGCCTGACTTGTCACATCTTCCACCTTCATTACCAATAGCTCAGACATATTATGATCCTTTATAATGGTGAAGGCGTTCTTTTGCCCATTGTGGATTGCACTATTAACATATTTGATATTACTACAATCTTCCCAACAACACATGGCACAATGTGCATTGGGATCACATCATATCATACTTCATCTACATAATAGTCAATGCAAAATGAAACCTTCCACTATTTTGTCAAAATGATCTAGTGTCCCTTCTACAACCAAGATATTTTGTATCATGTGGAAAGAGTGACAAAATTATAACCACAATTCCAAAACCAATATATCAACACCAAGACAACTTGTAAAATGTACCGTCTAACTTGCACTTGGTACGAAAGATGTTCTTCCTTGAAACTGTGGTTCATTCTACTCTTTGGTCAATTTAAGCAATACCTTGCACAATTTTCTCCATTCTCTATAGTTGTGCTTTCTACCTCACTCTCCTCTCTTTGAACCTCTACAACATACACTCACTTCTTTAAACAACCCTAGTTTTGGTCAACTTCTAAACATCCATAAGCCAAATGACCTACTTGTCCATATCTATAGCAAAATCCTCAGAAGCCACCTCCGTTGTGGCTTGAAGTTTTCTCACCTTTTGAGCTTTGCATGAAATTTGTCCCCACAGCTTCTTTATGCATGTCTTTCTTACAAAGCCATGATTGCCTTTTCTACCACTAGCCTTTCCTCTTGCACACTATTGTCTATTGAACAACCGCTTTGCTCTAAGTGCTACTTGGTAGGCCTCTTTAATGCAATGAATACAAAGCAACCATATTTCACTTGAATGAATGTGTGTGAACCATTGGCATGCCAAGAGACTTTCTCTATATCATTTATTCTATATAGCCCCAAATATTAAATAACAAATATCTTGCATTACACAAGGACACCTTACATTACGAGATGTCCTATAGTCGCCTCCCCTCCCCAAACTAAGAAAATGTGGAAACATCCTAGAACACATCCCTAAGATTGGGAATGACAAGCAACGCATAGAGGACGCCTCAGCTAAAGCGTCTAGGCACATGTCAAACATCCTTCAACCATCCCAAGGATGGCCATGCGTCCCTTGAGGAAAAGCAATTTTTTATAACCTTTTGAAAAAATCATTCATAACATTACACAAAGACTGTTAAATATATCATGACAGCATTGTAACAGCAGCAATAAATATATCATGTATACTTCTTCCTCCAAATCTCCATTGAGGAAGGCACTCTTACGTCCATCTGATGGACTGTCCAACCAAATTGTGCTGCCATGGCTAGAACGAGACGAATGGTGCTTATCTTTGTTGTAGGAGCAAAGCTCTCCTGGTCAATTCATTATAGGAGAAAATGCCACAATTTTGGAAAAAAATAGTTTAAAAATGCAGAAAAAAACTCATAGCAGCCAGAAGCCAGTCAGAGAAACCCTAGCTGCAATTCTTGATAAATAGCAGCAAAGAGATGCAAAAATTGTATGCCGGAAAAAACCCTGCCATCACAAGAAACCACGATTTTTGTAGGAAAAGAACGTTCAAAAAAAATAGCACTGAACGCCCTGTCGCAGTGCGAGCATAAAATTTTAGGAAAAAAACCGAGATGAAAAAGAATGGTGTGATTTAGCAGAAGAAAACCCTTTGGAGCAATTTGGCAGAAAACCCACAAGTTTTTTAGAAAAAAATCAATCAAACTGGTGCTGAAAACAAGTCATGCAATTTTGTTTGAAGAATGATCTGCAATTTGGAGCAAAATAACATCGCAATTCTACATAAACAAGTTGAGATTTTCCTCAGCAATCAAACCCTCAATTTTCTCAAAAAAATCTCTCAAAAACCTTCAAAAGAGATAACTTCAATTTTGTTGAAAAAAAATCGCCAAAAAAATTGCCCACGAATTTTTAAAAAATTCACCAAATCTTCAAGAAAGAAATCTTAGATTTTTCTCAGAGGACCCGAGCAGTACCATACAAAATCATATGAACTCTTCTCATAAATTTTGTCACCCAACTCGAAGTTTGTTCAAAACCCAAGCTCTAATACGGTAATACCATATTACGAAAAGTAATGGCAGAATGATTATCAAGATATTCAATAAATAACTAAGGAGCGAAAGTCTCCTTAAATAAGAGATTACAAAAGATCTTTCCATAACCCATAAGATTGACAACTCAAAAAGCGAAGGACAAAAGCTCAACTAAAGAATAAAAGAAAGTTACTAAAACACTATCCTAATATCCTGATTGACCATTATAAACCAAATATAACAATATCAATTTTAATATTTTGAGGCAGTGACATTGCTTATGACCTGTACAGAATATGCTTGTTTCTATATGGAGCTGCCAAGAATGAGACAAGAAATTCAAGGATTGAATACAACATCACAAAAGCCATATCTATCATTCATATTTGCACACAAAATACAGATTAGATAAGGCAAATTTGTTTACTTTATTGATGAAAGGTGCTTGCAAAACTGCATTCAAATCTATAAATTGAGTCTTTTACGGTGCCATAGATTAAAATATGGCAGATATATCGCCGATAAGTAAACTTATCACGATAAGTTGGAGGCCGCAATAAAACACGTAAATATATCGCGAAGTACATATCGCAGCTAAGTTTCAAACTTATTGCTGAAAAAACATGAACTTATCGCCAAAATATCGGCGATATTTTGCCAAAATATTTGCCACAGTCTGCTAATAGGGACTGACGGCCCAAAAAGCAGTTATTTCACATTTTTTTGTTTGCAAATTGGTGTTTGGGAGAGGAAAAAAGGGTTTGAAGGGGAAAATATGTGATTTGCAGCATTTTAGAGCAATTTGCAGAAAAATGTATTTCAAATTAAATTTAAGCAATTTTTTAAGTTCCCGATTTTTTTGCCAATAAGTTGCCGATTTATCTCCGATAATGATATTTTGAACTATGCTTTTACCAAAACAATACCAGAAAGAATTGGTCTCAGATTACAACCTTGGCCTGAAAACAGAAAGAACTAACTTGAAAATGAAGCCTAAGTCTGAGCTTTATGATGTGCAACAGACAGCAACATCTTAGGAACATGTGTGGAGAAAAGAAAGACAAGTGTCTTGCCTTGTTGCTGAGTCCAACTCCTTGGGCCTCCAGCTGAGTTGTCCCTATTTTTTAGGCATCAAAAGTGCTCTAAAAAGGTGGTTTCTTGAAGAAAAGTCTTCTACCTGGACCCCATCAATGATGGTGCTTCTCAATTAGCTCCTAGATGCTCTCAATTGCCCTGAACTGGGTCAAAACTGCCCTATATTACCTCCACCTATCTTCCAGCTCATCCAAGTCCCCCCTAGATGCTTGCCACTGTCCATAAATGGTTTTTAATTTTCCAAATTGCTTGGGGTCGGATGAAAAGTAAGTGGGTTGTTTAAGATCCCTCAAACTGCTGGAAACTGAGTTATAATAGCTTGAAACTGTTCCTTGAATGCATTCATATTTCTAAGGCATCTTTACACGTCAAAATGCTTCCTAGAGGTCACAGATTGGTCTTCTTTCCTACCAGTAGACTATTTTTTCTTCCCCTATTTCACTTGTCATCACTGCATACACTGACCTCTGTTTAGATTCTTTGGCAGCAGTACTTTTATGAACACTCTTCATACCACAGTTTCTATGCATCATTCTCATCATTTATTTACTTTCACTGCTATCTCCATCTTGGTTGTCATGTAGTGCTTAAGACAATGTTTTGCCCTCTCAAGCATTCAACAGTTTTATTGACTTCATGAATTACTGTCAACTGTCACTGCATTACTTGTTCATTACCTTGACATTACTCATCCCAAATATGACTGTTTTGACTCTCTCGCGGACACCTTGTGTTCTTGATGAAGCAATTGGACTCTGCTTTGTCCCTTATTATTCACTTCAATAAGCTCTGGAGACTGTCTTCTTGCTCTTTAATCATCATGATAAGTATACTTTCATGAATAATAACCATCCTCACTTTCCAGACTGATGAATATTGACTGTATTTAACTGTCATTCGTTGCCTTTTCTCTTGTCACAGTTCACCCTTATCTTTCTTCAAACAGTAATTGACAACTCTATGCTGTGATTTTTTTATTTTGACTTGGCATCTTCTGATTATCCTCATCCATGCTGGACAAAGCTTTGGTCTTTAAGGACTGAGCCTAAGGAAGACTTCTCACTCTCTCCAAAAAAAAATGATCAAACCACATACATTATGAACGTCACAGTCTTCAAGCATACAAAGATCACACATATCATCAGACAATATGCAAGGATAATAGTGAAAACAAGTCAAAAGACCCGGCCCTCATAACTGTGTTCCACTGTCTTTTGCATATTCATTGCATTCTGGCTAGAGAAAACCTAAGACAATCTCCAACTGTCACTATCTCGCTGCTGCACCTTTCTTCACTGTCCCATTTCGATGTACTTACCATCCTCTTCCAATACTGTCACATAAGGCTATTGATTTCATGGTTATTCTATCAACAAGTCTCTCATGACTTCACGACTAATAGTGGTCATGAGTATTAGCTGCCCTTTAATGTTTTCTCTGTTCTTACATTCTCTTCATGATTACACTATACCCATCCATCTTTGTGCTAATTTACCATGACCATGCTCTTATTGCCATTCTTTCTTTGCAAGTTTTACTTCTTCTTGGACTGCTGCAATTTACAAAGACCCCTGCTGATCCTTAGTCTTGACTGTCATTTCTGCTGCTCATGAAGCCATTCTTAAATATTTTCATCTCTAGACAGTCCTTTTGCTGCTCATTCTTTCTACAGTAACACCATGGTCACAACTGCTTTTACCTACCTTAGGCAATTTCTTGTTTCAAAAGCTTCACACTTCAGTGTGAGTGTTCAAGACTGTCTTCTTGTCACTGGGCCCTGCTCATCACTTAATCATGAACCACCTCAGTTTTCTATGATCTTTGGTCCTCTATTTGGACTGTCCTAGATGCTTGGGAACTCTCAATGCTTCTGTATAAAACCATCCTGCTCTCTTAAGGACTATCACTGTGACACAGGCTCCTTGATGCTATCAATTTTTTCATCTTAAATCCCCTTTCACTGAGCTTCATGAGGATTTAAATGATATCACGGAGCTGTCACAAGGGCTTTTCTCCTTTTTGCTGGATAACTCTGACAGAAATAAAAGTATAAGCTCACGAATTGTATCTCAAAACTCCCTTAAAGTTACAACCATTGTCAAAATGGAAGATCCAGCATTTAAAATGTCATATGGAAACGTGAAAGACAGATGCCCACTAACGTCAGTGGTCGCCATCTCATCAAGTAATTGCTCCAGAGGCAAAAAGGTGAAACATCCTGCAGTTTGGCTTCACCTAGCTCCACCAATTCTCTATGGATTATGCAACATATCCACTTAACTTTTCTCAAACAATAATGGACATTCTCAAAATCAACAGAGACCTTATACCACTCCTTTTACCTTGAGTCCTATGTGCATGTTTGTGCATGGAAAAGATAACGATGTTCAGGGATTCTCGAATCACTTCTACTCTTTTTCTCTGATCTTTGGATGCAACTCCAACTTCTTCCATCTTCACATGACTATCATAATAAAGGCAAAACCTAAACACAGCATTGATTGCTCACTTAACTTCCTTCCTTATGCAGTGTTATCTCTTCATCACTGCAAGTGCAGAGGACCTGTGTGCATGCCAGGAATGATTCTCTCTATCTTTAGTTGATAGTCTTACCTCCAATTGTGTTGTGTCCTTAACTTTAACCACCTTCTCATGAGTATAGTCTGCTTCTATGTTCTTTGCTAGGACAAACCATGATCAAAACAAGTATCTTCTGCTCTGAACATCTTACCGTAACTGTTAACTCTCCTGCTGATCAGGAACAGTCCCAAGCCCAGTTCCCTTAACACTGTTATTTATTTTGGTATTCTTGATGCTTAATGTGTAGCAATAGCAACAAATCTGATATCATTAGCTTCCTTCCCTTCTAAGCATCTAATGACATCCTTAGTAACTTGTAAGAGTTGATTCTCAGACATTCCTTTCGGAATAACTCCCTTCTTTTCAATGCCCTTACAAGTTACAACATTAAGGGTAGGGACCATTTATGTATTTTGTCATGCAGATATGACAAGAATACCCCTTAAAAGGCCCATAATGCTTAAGAATGTGAAGCATACCTGGTCAACAACATAGATGACTGTAGCGGGTGCCTGAAGTCCCTCCACCTCCCAAGCAACACATTCTCCTTCTTCCTACAATGTGGATGCTCCCTGAAACTACCAGCTACTGCTCCTACGCCACCAAAGGAGGGTCCATTCCATACAACACCACAGAAAAGAAACCCTAAACTTCATGAATGCAAAGAAGGGTCAAGGAAGGAAACTCAACGTGGAGGAGTTGTGAAATAAATTTCCGTTTTTTGTTGCTTTTTTGGCCCCCAGAATTTTGACCAATTTAAGCTTTTTGACTTAGCAACCTCCTAGAGACATCTAACCAAAGCTAAAAAGAAATAAACTTTTCCTAAAAACCTTCCCAAGAAACTATTTGGACCAAAGAGACTACATAAAAAGACTACAGGTACTTGCCCTATGTTTGTGCATTTTTCCCTTTTTGTGTTTTAGTGTTTGCCCTTACTTTCAATATTTGTAAACAAATTTACTGTAATCTATATTGGATTTGGCAGGAGTCATACGGACAACAATAAGCATAGGTGAATGTTACAATTGCGTATATTATAGCAATATTTGTAGAAATTGAGGAAAATTTCAATACTGCAAGAGGGATGGATGAAAAGGGCGAAGAGGCTCTTCACTAAGTAGAAGGAGCTTAAGATGAACTTTCTAATCTTTTGAACAGAAATATGAAAGGGATGGTGTGAAAGAAGGTCTGTGCAGAATGGTGGATAAAACCTCTAATGGAGAGTAATTAAAATGTTGAATTACCAATTGCTAGAAATGAAAGGAATGACGAGATTTCTGAGGTCAAGGAACCTCAATATGTGAAAGGTAATCAATTGTGAAACACAACGAATTCACACTTCTCTGAATCTATTAATACAGAAGTAATATTTACTAATCCTCCTCCTTCGAGAGAAAGGTGAGTGGACAATGATGGAAATGCATTGGCCACTCTTGAAGTTCTTAACAGAATTTATGTCAAAGAAAACCTAGGATGCGTCAAATGAAACAGGGAAGAAAATCACCACTATAAAGCAGTCCTATGAGCCTCAAGGAGAAGCTGGTTCTCCCTCAAACACAGTGTGCTTTAATGGGTCAACCTTCTCAAGCAAGAAATTTTGGGCTTCATCTAGTCCAAATCATATGAGGAAACAAGTTCTACCTTGGTATAAGATGCAATTTCCACTCAATTGAATTGGAGTTTTGATGTTGCTGATGCCGAGCATGATATTCCTTTAGAATCCAATCTGCCTATGTTCAAAATACCTAGAAAAAGAATTTCATTATTTAAAAATTACAAAGTCTTGATTCATCAAGGATCGATCATGCATGTAAGACAGAGGAGGGCAGTTTCTTTTGTAATGGGGGCTAATTTCTAGATGACAATTCTTTTCCAAGGCTTGAAGTCTAATTTCAAGACTGTAAAGAATATTTTATTATAGATGCTGGTAGTAAGGTAAATTACTCTCCCATAAGGAAACAACTCCATAATGGTATAAGTTATTCCTGTTACTGCTGCTACAGTTAAATTTTCCTCTTGAATTGTTGCTATTGGTAGCACCTCTCCTCCTAATCATACAATTTCTTTTTGCATTGCTCCAACTCCTGATATTGCTGCTCCTTTTAGTAGTGCTCTTCCTCCTAAGTTCCTAATGTTACAGCTGTTCGCATTACCTGTAATGAGAAAAATGATACTGGATATGCTGAGGCTAGCAGAAGCTCTAATAACTACACTACAACTAGAAAAGGGTGACAGGATTTTTAGTGTATTGTGAATTCTGAACGGTTGACTTTTATGTTTGGTTGTTTTTGCTTAATATTTTGACTGGCTGCAAGCAGCGTGACTTTAAGTTACGTAAAAAGTTTGAGTTAGAGATTGATAGAGTAGGCTGATATGAATATTTTGTAGCTCTTACATAGACATTTCTCAATTTTGTAGTCAGTTCACTTGGGGCATAAAATCTTCCACATTCACCTTACTTCAATATTAAAGATTATGTGTGGCCCGTTAATGGGCTTTATGGGGTTAATCCTATTTCCGGGGCGGATAGGGAGGTAAAGTGGGATATACCGAAGAAGAGATGGACAAAGGTCAATTTCAATGGTGCTTCAAAGGGTAATACAGGCCCTTCGAGTGTGAGGATAATAGTTAGAAATTCCAAGGGGGGTATTATTGCAATTGGAGCTAAAAGATTGCAGGATAGGACAAACAATGTGGCAGAGGCACAGGCAGAATATGAAGTTGTTCTATTGGCAAAAAAACTAGAAGTGGAAAGGATCCACCTGGAAGAAGACTCGTTGGTGATAGTAAATGCTCTCAAACAAGGTAAGGCTTAACATGGACCATTAATAAATTCATCCGTGCTACTTGTAAATTAAAAATGTCCTTTCAAGATTTCAAAATATATCATATCTATTGATCTAGTAACAAAGTGGCGGACAATGTAATGTACCAATCCAATTTGACACTAAATATGTAATGACAGTTGAACTCAAGTTTTCCTATATGGAAAAATACACACACCGCACGTCCACACTCCACACGAACTCCGCACATTGCACACTACACGGTTGCACGCCACACACCGCACGCCTCACGCTGCACACAGCACTCCACACGGCCACACTCTGCACGCATGCGTACAGTTGCACGTTGCACTCCTCACTACACGTTGTACACCGCACGTCACACGACTGCATGTCGCACGTTGTACACTGCACGACCGCACGCCATACACCGCACGCCGCATGAGTGCATGCCGCACTCTACACTCTCCACCTTCGGCACCCTTCAGCACTCAACCTTTGGCACCTTTCGATACTCGTCACCCTTTGACATTCGACACCCTGCAACAATGTTGTCACAATCTTCCAATTTGATTTGTAGTATTATGCGATAGCTTCACAACCGACAATAATAAAATGTGCACACAAACCCGACAACAATAATATTATAAATTTTATGAATAGATCTTCAACAAGTAGGTATCTTTATTTTTGAGATAATCTCCAAAGGAGACTTTACAAATTTGCCAAATTAAGCACAAGGTGAAAAATCTGAGATGATATTTCCAATGGGAAACTAGGGAGGGTCTTTTACCTCCGAAACTGCATACAACCAAACCACCTTCAGCCTCCAGCTTCTAGCAATACAAAGAAGAGTTCAAATACATCACATGATGATTTACAATGCTCAGGAATCCCCTTATAAACACCTCCAAGAAACCTCTATAAGATTATAATAGCTCAGGCCGACATGAATTTATTATTTATTATTTTATTATTTTGGCCCCTTTTTATTTTATAACTAAATTAATTAATTAAAGAAGCCCTTTATAATATTTTTTAAATTATGGGACCACTTAATTAAATTAATTAATTCACTCTCCATTAATTTGGGGAGATTACAGTCTTCGTCGACCAGAGATTGTTTGCTCTCAAGCAATCCGTCATCAAACTGTTTGCCAACTGCAAAGCTCTAGGATCCCAAACCAAGCATGGGTGTTGATGGTCGTATCCGTTGAAAGCTTGATACTGCGCCATGACTACGAGCACCACCTGCAAATCCCCAACAAGCTTTCGTTGCTCCACTCTGATATAAAGATTGCCTTGCTCGAAGTTGAGGAGCAACTCATCAAAATCCAACTTGATTTCTCCATATAGATGTCACTCACAAGGAGAGGTGGTAATCATGCACACCGCATGCCCAATCAAAGGAAAAACTTCATAATCAACCAACTGTAGGACTTGCTCATTCAAAGGGTCATTGGTAGAGTCCCCATCTCCATGAAATTGATCAGCCAATGTTGGCTTGGAAAAATTAGTGCAAGCATCTCCTTCACCCTTATGGTTATCTTAAAGATTTGGGTGATCTCCACTTGAAGGGACAATTGTTGATTCTTGCTTGTCCATATCCTCCTGTTGCTAAAGTGGAATTGTGAGCATGTCTTTATCCTCTTTAGGATTTAAGGTGTTGTGTTGTCCATTGCCAATCTCCCATCTCAGATTGTTGTTGTAA
Organism: Thuja plicata; assembly: GCA_018584345.1. NCBI lineage: Eukaryota > Viridiplantae > Streptophyta > Pinopsida > Cupressales > Cupressaceae > Thuja > Thuja plicata. The sequence continues at coordinate 181,582 of MU224880.1, read as the reverse complement.
ATTCTATTACCCTCGGAGGATGGATACCTCATCCTCAGGTCTAGGTAGTCTGTAAGAGATATGTCCATCTGTCATCCACCATCAACCCAATCTTGCTTGAATTGCTTCAATGACTCAGCCAAAGTGAGCGTATGCATTTCCTATTGCTCGATCCTCAGAAGGAAATTCGGCATCGTCAGCCTTGTATTGGTCTGATGTGTGCATGACATGTGGCCCTTCGTTCTTCCACCTGCCAAGAACTTGAGTCTTGCCAATTTGCTTTTTTCCTCCTGCTAGGGTCTAGCAGAGTTGTTGTTGACTTCTTTTTAGCTCCCTTAACAAGACTGTCATATCCACATATGCATCTTCCATTCCATCACTGGGTGCCATGATTCGATCTGAATTCCCCTAAAATCTCGCAAGGTCACCATCTTTGATACCATTGTAATGTGTACCAATCCAATTTGACACTAAATATGTAATGATAGTTGAACTCAAGCTTCCTGTATGGCAAAATACACACACCGCACGTCCGCACTCCGCACACCACACAACTGCACTCTGCACGCCACACTGCACGTCGCACAACCACACTCCACACGCCGCACTCTGCACTCCGCACTCCGCACTCCACGTCATGCACTACACGACTGCACACCACACAGTGCACTCTGCATGCCGCACACTGCACGACTACACTCCGCACTCACACCACACATCGTACATTGCACGACCGCACGTCACTCTCCGCACTGCACGCCATACACCGCAAGTCACATGAGTGCATGCCGCACTCTACACACTTCGCACTCCGCCTTCGGCACCCTGTACCTTCAGCACTCAAGCTTCGGCACCTTTCAGCACTCATCACCCTTCAGCACCCTCTAACACCCTACGATAATGTTGTTGCAGTCTTCCAATTTGATCTGTAGTATTATGCGATAGCTTCACAACCGACAATAATAAAATGTGTACACAAACCCAACAAACAATAATAGTAAAAATTTTATGAATAGATCTTCAACAAGCTGATATCTTTATTTTTGAGATAATCTCCAAATTTGTCTCAAAGGGAAACTTTACAAATTTGCCAAATTAAGCACAAGGTCAAATATCTGAGATGATATTTCCAACGAAAAAACTAGGGTGAGGAATGACTCCCACCGAAAATGCAAATACAGACTAGGGAGGGTCTTCCACCTCTAAAATTGCATACAACCAAAACTACTTTCAGCCTCCAACTTTTGGCAATTCAAAGAAGAGTTCAAATACATTCCATGATGATTTACAAAGGCCTCCCCTTATAAAGGCTTCCAAGAAACCTCTGGAAGATTATTTATTATTTTATTATTTGGGCCCCTTTTATTTTATAACTAAATTAATTAATTAAATAAGTCCTTTATAATATTATTTAAATTTTGGGACCACTTAATTAATTAATTTAATTAATTCACTACGTTAATTTGGGGACATTTCAGGCAAGTTGTCTAATTAGGCAGTGAGTTGGGATCGATTTGACGATATGGCATGGGAGGAAACAGGCTGTAGCATGCCACCTACATGATCACCCCTATCATTTCCTTGTATGGAAGAAGGCGGATGCGAGATTTTGCTCAGGGGTCATTTATAGTGGGTCTCATATTCCCAAGGTTCTCTTTAAATGGGTGGCATTATTTCCTCATAGTTTATGGCATTGGTGTGGTGAAAGGAGTAGGGTATTGGTGCACAATGGAGGCGAATTTTGTAGTATTGACAACGAAACAGAAGGTAGCCTTTTTAGGGGAAATCTTGGAGAAGAGATTGAAGGTCATTTTCAAAATTCATGAGCCCAAATTCTTGCATATTCTGAATTTCATCCTGGGTGATGAATTTTTGAAGTTGGAGCATAGGTATCGAGTCAATTCGATATCGTGGATATGCTTTTAGCATGGGGTTTTGAATTTGGGAATAAGGCTGAGGTGAGATGGGTTGTGAGTGAATGCATTGAAGAGGAATGGAAAGTGGCTTTGGAAGCTTTGTTGGCCACCGCGGTGCCAGGGAAAGGAATTAAACATGAAGATGGTTTCAGGCGTGTTGTGGAAACCAAGGATGATGGGCTTGAGCCTTTCATCATATGGAGTGATAAAGGGTCTCGAGATGATCGTGTTAATGTTTTAAACCAGAATAATATAAATGCAATATACAGAAAAACCAGAAAAGCATACAAACAGATGACACGATTATTTATCTTGGGAAAACCCTCCTACTCGAGGAAAAAACCCAGCCACACCAAGAAATATCCTTTATTGAGTTCTTCAAACAACTACAATAAACTTCTTGCTTATGATTGAGCTCTCTAATCAATCAATCAATAAGCCTTTTAATCACTCGAATACACAAAATCATAAAAGAAAATGTATGTATCTCTCAAATACAAATACAACAGAAAGACTTAGAAGATAATAATGATCTTATACAGATCGAATGCAACTCAATCTCAGAACTCGTTTTTCTCACTGAAAAAATGAATACAATAAACTTTTGCCACACATCTTTAATTAAAATTCTTCAAGAATTCGAAGTCTCCATATGTACGCACGAAGAGACAAACGTTATATTGAAACTAATGTCACTAAGGCATTTGCGAAAAGAAACCAAAAGCCAACAGCAGCAAACATAGGCGTGAACAGTCGTTACTTATGCCTTAGATAAACCTATTGTGATGCCAACTCATCACACGCACAAATATAGATCATACACGATGCCATATCAACCATTTCCAGCGGTGAGGAGGATACGTAAACCAAAGGAATAGAATATTGAAGAGAAACATCTTAATCACGATAAGAAAGCCAACACAAGACAAAGAATCGGAAGTCAAGTTGGAACGATGAATATAGAACACCATCAGATGAATGAATAATCTCTCTCGCAACTATCAGAACTTCAACACTCCCTCTTAGCAAGAGAGAGATTATTTTGAATATGACAAACATAAGAAGTTGCATCCAAAAATATCTCCCTCTTAGCAAAGGAGAAATCATTTGTAGATATCATATCATGAAGTCTCTCATCATGACAAACACAAAAGGTTGCACCCAAAATGTGTCAATAACAAAATCTCATCACAGATTTTCTCAACATAATATTGTCATTTCAGCATGACATTCACCATAGCTACTCCCAGAGGGTGAAATAAATAAACTAAGTCATGGAGTCTCACACGTTACTTCCACCATGGATACTCCCAAAGGGTGCATCCACCATAGCTACTCCTAGAGGGTGGAATAAGGGATTGCACCTCGAACTTCTCCCTTAGAGAAAAGAACTCATTAACAAGGGATTGCACCTCGAACTTCTCCCTCACAGAGAACTCATTAACAAGGGATTGCACCTCGAACTTCTCCCTCTCAGAGAAGAACTCGTTAACAAGGGATTGCACCTCGAACTTCTCCCTCTTAGAGAAGAACTCATTAAAACACATAAAATATCATCTGAATGTTGAGACTCCCTCTCAACTAAGGCTCCCTCTCAACAGGGGCAGCATTCTTATGGCTATGATTATCACGATAATTAATCGACTCCAATGTTTGACCAAGCAAGGAGCTTTCGCACTCTCCCTCTGCCACACAAGCTCCCTCTGAATATCATTTCTTCTTCTTCAAAGAAACTAATTATAATGACAACCTGTATAGGATCTTCCTCTTTAATGAAGTTATGTGTCACCAATTCAGTCGCATGGCTGCAAGCAACGTCCCCATGTTCATTCTACAGCCTACATGGCTTTGCATGAATCTCTCATCATCCCATTGCTTCTTGATCCGTCCTGCAACAAGGAGAGACTAATAATAATTCATAGAATCAACCTATCATGAAGAGAAATATACAGATCAATGCTAAAAGCATACACTATTCCCAGTGGTATAACATGAATTAATATTAACTACACAAAAAATCATGATCAATATTCAAAGGTATATTCATAAACTTATCTCTTTGTTGTCTAATCTTCCTCAAGAAAGATCTCAGCACGCACACAAATAGGGATCAATACACAGCTATCTTTTTTAACAATATTGAACAATAATCACAGTCCAACATTCATACGATGATCATAGCACTGCATGCATACTATCTCGCACAATGAATACCAACGAACATCTCCTTAAAGAATACCTCCAGTAAACATGAACAATCCTCTATCTTGAATGATCATAACTGAACCAAAAAGACATGTCCATAACTTGTGATGGTCCAAGAATATTCACCGTAAATAGAATATCTCAAGGCTTAAGAGTTCTAGTTCTGGATCTTTTCTTTAGACCCGCTCTGATACCATGTAAATGTTTTAAACCAGAATAATATAAATGCAAATGCAATATACAAAAAAACCAGAAAAGCATACGAACAGATGACATGATTATTTATCCTGGGAAAACCCTCCTACTCGAGGGAAAAACCCAACCACACCAAGAAATATCCTTTATTGAGTTCTTCAAACAACTACAATAAACTTCTTGCTTATGATTGAGCTCTCTAATCAATCAATCAGTAAGCCTTTTTTAATCACTCGAATACACAGAATCATAAAAGAAAATGTACGTATCTCCAAAATATGAATACAACAAACAAACTTAGAAGATAATGATCTTATACAGATCAAATGCAACTCAATCTCAGAACTCACTTTTCTCACTGAAAAAATGAATACAATAAAGTTATAACTTTTGTCACACATCTTTAATAAACATTCTTCAAGAACTCGAAGAGTCTCCATATGTACGCACGAAGAAACAAACGTAATATTGAAACCGACGTCATTAAGGCATTTATGAAAAGAAACCAAAAGCCAACGGCAGCAAACATAGGCATGAACAGTCGTTACTTACCTCACATTGTAAACATATGCCTTAGATAAACCTATTGTGATGCCAAGTCATCACACGCACAAATACAGATCATACGCGATGCCATATCAACCATTTCCAGCGGTGAGGAGTATACGTAAACCAAAGGAATAGAATACTGAAGAGAAACATCTTAATCACGATAAGAAAGCCAACGCAAGACAAGGAACCGGAAGTCAAGTTGGAACGATGAATATAGAACACCATCAAATGAATGAATAATCTCTATCGCAGCTATCAGAACTTCAGCAGATCAAAGGTCAGAGGCGGAGGTAGGCTGGGAATGCCTGCTGGAATATTTGCAGGAACGAGAGGCACTAGCGCGCACGGAAAAGGAGGCAAAGAAATGGGCAGGGTCTTCGGCTCCAATCTTCGAGCCAAGTGATTTCTGGGTAAATAGCCCTGTGCGTGCAAAGGCGGAGGATGGCAAAGGAAAGGTGCCGTATTCACTGAGCTGAATGCCCATTTTATAAAGTTTTTGTTAAATTTTTGTGTCAATATGTAGGAAAGGATGGATTTCGGCCAGTTAATGGCGTTTTTGTAAATCATTGTATGTAAAAGAAGCTGTTAATAGCCAATTTTGATAGGGTATGTATGGGTTACAAGGGTGGGAAAGAAGGGTTTTTGGTTTCATTATGTATAGAGCTGTTTACAGCCATTTTGTACAGGGCTGTATGGGATATGGATGCTGCATGATTCTTTGGGGTGTAGATGGTAAAATCATAAAAGTAGAATTTCAGTATGTTTTTAGGGTGGGAAGGTGGCCTACAGGCCGACATACACAGTATATATAAGTATGTAATTACAAGTTCTATTAGCATTAATAAAATATAATATTTTTACCAAGCAAAAAAAAATATTAAAGATTATTTGTATTGAATCTAAAATATGCAAATATATCTGTACAAGCAGATTAGACTGTGAACCGGGAAACCGATTTGTCAAGGCCTTCTACCACTACCTACCTGGCATGGTGATAGTGATACCAACATAATTTGAAGACTCTGCAAGACTCACCAAACTCCCAAGACTTTGAGTCCTGCTCCGAGACTCCCCAGTCTTAGGCTTGGACTCTCAAGTCCTAAGTTCGAACTCTTCTGGCACCAGAAGATAACAGACATAGTGACTGAGACCTCAAATTTTGAGATTGACCGAGCCAAGTCTAGCCAAGTCTTGGAGAGTAATTGGCCGAGTCTTAGGCTTGGACTCTCAAATCCTAAGCTGAAACTCTTCTGGTGCCTGAGCATAACAGACATACTGACTGAAATTTCAAATTTTGAGAGTTTTTGGGTCATATGACATGCGTAATGTTTCAATTAAGACAAATTGATAGTCAAAATAGACTTTTATGTTCTCTAAATGCATTAAATTTTTTGTGTGTGTAATTATGTGGTTTTCTTTTTCCCGAGTCTATGCCAAAATTTTCACCAAGTCCCAAGTTCAAGTCAAAATTTTGGGCTGCAGAATCTATTCTGAGTGCAAGTTTTTGAAAAAAGGATACCAGTATCATGCAACTTTAGGTGTAATTATTGCACCAAAAAATGAGCACGTTGCTGGAAAAATCATGAACTCCTTGGGTACAGTAGAATCTATATCTGGCAAGTCTTTGAATCATAGCCAAACAAGAGATTAAAGCTTTTACCAGCAAGAGTTGCAAAACACATTGAATGGGACAAAGTGCTACCTGGTGAATAATTCAGAATCCAATTCATTTTTTGGGAAAATGCAAACAATATGGCAGATATAAGTTTCACCTTTACCCACGCATTTTACTACTCCAACAGATTATTTTCTATAATAAAGTGAGCACTTGCATTTGTTGATGCTGTAATGTCAGACGTGTTAAGATCTAGCAAGAATCAAACCTATTAAAAAAAGAACAATCCTTGTAGCCACTTTTGGGTGTAAAGCAAACCATTATCACTTTTTGGGTCCCTCAAAAGTGACATTTGTCTACCATTCAAAGATTTGTTCACAATAGACTGACTAACAGCTATCTACATCTTTATGGCTTTAATATAATAGGACGTGTGCTGAGTTCCTATGGTCACATTTCAAAAGCAATCTATGGTAGTGACATGAAAGATCAAGTGAGTTTTCTATAGAATCATAAGCCCTGCTCATCATGATAAATTTGGTTTTGAATCTAGATTGGGAACTTATTAGAAGTCTAGTCTTAGAGAGTCTAAAAACAGATGCAAATTGGATAAATACAAATTTTTTTGTCAACTGCTTAGATTCTTATCAATTCAAGCATTCATGTCTATTGTACGATTGTAATTCTAAAATGAAATTCAATATATTATTTTCATTTTGATCCTGATCCAAATCAGTATCTGTGACATCCTTGCTAGATGAAAACCCAGTGTGTTGACTAAACCCTAGTGGATGTTCCTTCATCGTACTAGCAGGTATGTATCTAAACCAAATGGTGGGGCCAATAGCCACATGTCCATGAGGAGGCTGGCCAGTGCTAGCACTCTGGTGGGACAAAAACCCACCCATAACACCAATGGGCGTCATTCACCATCAGTCCAACCTTTTGGCGTAGCGGTTACCTTGCTTGCAATCAAAGCCGAGGTCTCAAGGTCAATCCCTATGAAGCATGACGGCCACGTAATGTCCTTACAGGATGAAAACCAGTGAAACTCGGGAACGCGTACCCGGCCCAAAACCCCGGAGTACCGGGTACCGGGACGTCCCCGGGACGGGTACTCCGCGTACCGGAGTACCCCCACCGCCGCCCGAGCTTTGCCGTTTCCCAGCCGCACCCGTCCGGTACTTTGGTACTTCGGTACCAGTACAGTACTTCGGTACTTCGATACCAGTACTTCGGTACTTCGGTACTCGACGGGGTGCGGCCGGCGGCAGACATGAAAAAGTGCATTTTTTTAAAGTTTTTAAATAAAATTTGATTTTCTAATTGGTTCTTATGGAACCCTAAAAGGATGTGGGTCCCATATTAAGCCTTCATAAGGCCCATATACTTCATTTGACATTCTCATTCATAATTTTCATTTTTGCAACAGCTGAGAGGAAGGAGTGAAAAAGAGTTGAAAGATTGTAATCATGATCATCTTTATGATATTT
>MU224880.1:151574-162086 GCA_018584345.1 Thuja plicata | reverse complement strand
CCTTTTGATCACAACCGTTCATCTCCCCATCTCTGGGATTGATCTCAACCATTCATTCCATCACCAATTCCTATATAATAAACCCTTCATAACCATTTGAAGGATCCAGGATTTCAAGCTTACAGGCACCATTACTCTGTCAACATTCAAGCTATCTTGCGATCACACACACACTTTGCAATTATCAAATTCTCGACAATTCTCAAGTCATAGACGCTGCCCAGCCAATACTGAGCATCAAGAACAGCGTTTCGGAAGGAGTAGAGAGAAACAATAGAAGCTTCAAGCATTGAAGGGTTTGCATTCGTTTGTCTTCCTCTTTGTTGTTTGTACATTTTATTGCTCACGTTTCTGTTATTCGTTTAGTAGTCATTGCATATTTGATTTGCATTCACTTGTGAACCTTGGCTACTAACCCCTGCCCTTGGAAAGCTGTGGGAAACCAGAGAGAGAGGCATACAGTATGTAGCACAGGAGACTCATGACATTGTCATCGCTGAGTGAGACAGTCTACAGATGGAGTGTGCATAACTATGAGGATTACTAGGCATGGCACAGGTATCGGAGATGAGCCTACACACTGAGATGACCTGGATACAGGGGTTACTGACTGCAAAGATAGCACGAGCTGACAGGGCAGAGGGTTCATTGGATACCCTACAGGGCAGGGTGGACGTAGGAGAGTTCTCCATGGTCAACTTAACATAGGATGTCGCAGAGCTACGTACCGAGATTGGTACACTCACAGACCAGTTGGGGACTCTGACAGAGCAGATGGATAAGGCCACTAAGTAGATCTTGGCATTGACCTCTAAGAGGGATGCAACACAGAGGCGGGCTGAGGCGTACAGGGCCGAGTGAGACATCACTAGACAGGCGGTTGTCACAGGTTGGGTTGGACAGGTTGTAGCAGAGGCTTTAGCAGCTCATAGAGATGCGACCAAGGTAGGTAGGGAGGTGGCCCATTATCGAGTTTTGTATCATCATCTTGTGCCTAAGGGACAGAGGCGAGAGTACTCAGAGAGGTCTCAATCTGAGAGCACAGTGTGGACTTCAACATCGCAAGGATATTTGGGCATGCCACCACATTCACCACCAGAGCAGGGAGGTGGATTATCACAGCCACCGACATGATTCAACAGAGAATCATGTGACACACATTTTTGAATTTTGAAATGTACATGTATATTGGCACCGAGGTGCACGTGATGTATTTTATTGATGATAGTCATTGTACTTATGGACATTAGATATATATATATATATATATGATAGATGAGGACTCTTATGATGCCATCGTGTATGCTTTTCATGCTTTGATATATATGATGTTTATATGTCTATATGATTGTTGACATTTGATGCTTGCAGGATGTGATGTATATGTATGACACATTGTGTATGCAGGATGGTTTTATGACTATGTATATATGATGTACTGACATGTGTGGATGCAGGATGTGATGTAATTTTATGATGTATGCAATGCATATACTGATGTTTGATGAATATGTATATGAATGCTGGATTAATCTAAATGAATCTTAATAATGCAAGACTATAATGATTTAAATGAGTTAACAATGAAATCTAAATGATTTAGCAATGCAAGAGTAAAATGAATCGAAATGTGTTAACAATGCAACGATTTAATAATGCAAGTCTAAAATGAATCTAAACGTTAAGACTAAAATGAATCTAAGATTAATTAATTATGCAAGATGTACATGATTTAACAATGCAAGATGATAAAATGAATCTTAAATGTTAAGACTAAAATGAATCTAAGATTAATTAATTATGCAATACACTAAAATGATTTTGAATATGCAATTAAATGAGGAACTAGTGGTGGATTTAATGCAAACTAATAATGAACCTAATACAATGATGAACCTAATGATGAAGCTAATGTGACAACCAGATGCAATGGATGCAACAGATGAGATGGGACTCATATTTTTGTTGCGTGTCATGATCAACTGATGAACCAGACAGGAGGACTATGAAGGACCAGGCGGGGAATGTTAGCATGACGAGGATTTGGGATGTTAGTGCGATGGCGAGAAGACTGGATATGTTACGAATATACAAGGATCAAACTGAGTGATTAATTACAAGTGATTATGTACACATGTTGTCACCGAGATATGATTAGACCATGTTTTTTGATGCGTGCGATAGTTTAGCATGTTGATTGATTAGTTCAAGAGGAAGGATACATCCTACGAGAACCCAGAGATGATGATGTTCTATAATTAAGTCTACGAGAGGAAGGATACATCCTCAAAGGACCCATTTCTAGAAAGATAGGATTCATAAAGTTGATTGGTCAAGTGTGCACTGCAATCAAACTGCGGAGCCAAGATCTCATCAAAGGGCGCTTACCTAAACTTAAGATTTTAAGAGTGTAACTGGATCATGTTCTGTAAGGATACCAACCGAAGACATGAGATATATACAAGCAACACTAAGCGGATGACTAGATAGAATATGTATAGGACTGAAGCTCAGGGATTGGGATAGTACAACGTATGGACAATAATATACAAGATTGTGTGTATAAAAGCTCAGGACACGAGATAGGAGGTCACTTCAGACTAGTGCGTATGATATGCGAACACCCAGGGAATATGGGAAATGCTAAGGTTAGCGGAAAGGTGATGCTGGTGATGGAGGGAAATGATATTTTGATAGATAATGGAACGGTCCACTATGTGTGACGCCTGTTTCCAGGTTTTCATCATGCATACTTGTCCAAGACGCCTGATGGCCAAGTTTTTACCTTCGGATGAAATTTTTATATTTATTCTTCTTCTTCTTTTGTTTTTTTTCATTTCTTTGGATCTTTTTGATGTTTTTGATGTTGTCCAAGTGCCTGTTTGCCAGGTTTTCACCGGAACAACCATTTTTTCAGCTTCATTTTGCTGCTTTTTTTTTTAGATTTTTTTCAGGATTTGTTTTACATTGTTTTTGTGCTTTCTTCAGGACCTTTTATACTTTTTATGGATTTTCTCAAATAAATGGAATAAACAACCAGTCGTCAGGCATAGAAGCGCCTGAGATGAATGATGTTGATAAGATCACTCAAAGGTTCTCCTTCAGGAGTGGAGAGTTGATATGCCCCAAAACCGAAGCATGTAGTGACAACATAGGGGCCTTGCCAGGTGACTTCAAACTTACCTTTCTTTTCCCTATCAGTACCCACTTTTTGATTCTCTTTTAGCACGAGATCCCCCACCTGGAATTGATGTGGATGGACCTTCTTGTTGTAGTTTCACATGAGTCTATTTTGGTAGACAATCAGATGCTTATAATCTTGCTGGCACTTTTCATCTAGTAGATCAAGCTGTGTGAGTTGTGCCACTCAGTAATCTTCATCATCAACCAGGCCTCTCAGTGATACTCGGAGGGAGGGTAGTTCGACCTCAATTGGTAAGACTACTTCAACACCGTAGATTAGGGAATAGGGAGTAGTTCCAGTAGGAATATGGTAGGAAGTGCGATATGCCCAGGGGGCGGGGTTGATCTAGAGATGCCAGTCACAACCGGTATCATTGACAACTTTCTTGGGGGTTTTGAGGATGGTTTTATTAGTTGCCTCAGCTTGGTCGTTACCTTGTGGGAAATATGGATTGGAGAAATGGTGATGGATATGGAGGCGAGCACAGAGATCACTGACGTGTTGATTTTCAAATGGTGTACCATGATCTATGAAGATGGTGGAGGGTATGCCGAAATGGAAGACAATGTGATAGAGGATGAATTTGGATATCTAGACACTTGTAGTGAGGGTGAGCGAAATTTCTTCAACCCACTTTGTAAAGTACTTCATTGCTGTTATTATGTACTTGTGGCCTTCAGAAGAGAGGGGAGTAATCTTACCAATGAGGTCAAAACCCCAACAAGAGAAGGGCTGAGGAGGCGCAATAGGTCTGAGGTCCTGGGCAGGAGTATGGATCAGATTGGCATGTTGTTGGCAAGGTAGGCACTTCTTGACGAACTCACAAGCATCATGTTCCATTATAGGCCAATAGTACCCTATACGTAAAAGTTGCTTGGCTAGGACCATACCACTCGTGTGGGCACCGCAAATATCGGCATGTACCTCTTGTAACACTTGGGTGGCTTTATTTTCATCTAAACACCTAGAGAGCATGTTGTGATAACCTCGATGATAAAGGGTGTTGGCTACGAGGGTGTAATGGGATGCTCTGCAAATAAAGTTTTGGCATTGGGTTGCGGTGAGGTGAGGAGATATGATACCATTTTGTAGGTAAGCTTGGATATCATGGTACCACAGGGATTGGGGACCAACCAAGACACATACACAATTCAATTCATCGTTCGCATATGTGGGAGCATGCAGTTGCTCAACTAAGAATTCGTATTGTGTAGATTCACGAGGAATCTCCAAGAGGGAGCCAATTGTGGCCATTGCATCAGCAACTTTGTTCTACAGGCATATTACCTGTGTTATCTGCAAGTGGAGGAAGTGTTCTTTTAGCTTGTCAACCATCTTCTTATATGGCATCAGTTTATCATCTTTGGTTTGATACTCATCCAGGACTTGTTTGATGATGAGTTGGGAGTCGCCAAAGACATGTATATCTGTGATATTCCATTCTATAGCCATGTGGAGTCCTGTGATTAGTGCCTCATATTCTATAATGTTGTTCGTGCAGGGGAATCCCAATTTGAATGACATAGGGATGTAGTCACCTTGAGGTGTGACAAAAAGTATTCCTTCCCCTGCACCGTGAGCTGTATAGGAGCCATCAAAGTAGAGTTGCCAAGTAGGTTGTTCTTTTATCATGTATAAATGCTCATCTGGAAACTCTGACCAAAGGATATGCATCCACCAATGGCACTTTTGCTAGCTGATCAGCGATGAATTGCCCTTCAATGGCTTTTATGTCTACATATTGAATATCAAACTCGCTTAGTAACATAACCCATTTTGCCATTCGACTTGTGAGCGTAGTCCTAGAGAGTAGATACTTGAAAGGATCCACCTTTGAAATGAGCTTGGTTGTATGACTAAGCATATAGTGGAAAAATTTTTGAGTGGCAAAGACCACTGGCAAACATGTTTTTTCCATAGGAGAATAATTGAGCTCATAACCCACTAAGGTTTGACTGATATAATAAATAGCTCTTTCTTTACCTTCATCATCCAATTGACCAAGGAGTGCCCCCAGTGTTGTTGTAGTAGCATAAATATATAGGATGAGTGGTCGATCGGGTACATGAGGTACCAAGATGGGTGGATTGGCCAAGTATTCTTTGATCTTGTCAAAACTCTTCTAGCACTAAGGATCCCATTTGAATGTGTTATCTTTTCATAGGAGATGAGTGAATGGTTGGCACTTGTCTGCTAGCTGAGAGATAAAATAACACATAGATTGTAACTTTCCTTGGAGGTTGCACAGTTGTTTTAGTGTTTTTGGTCGAGGCATCTCTATGATAGCTTGTACTTTCTTTGGATCTATTTCAATGCCTTGTCTGGATACAATAAATCCTAGGAGTTTTCCTGATGTGACCCCAAAGACACATTTCTCAGGGTTGAGCATTAAGCAGTAGTGTCCAATTCTGTCAAAGACGCACTCCAAAACATTAAGGTGATCTTCCCTCTTAACTAATTTTGCCAAGATATCATTGACATAGTCTTCAATAATTTTGTGAATCATGTCATGAAAAATGATAGTCATGGCCCTTTGATAGGTTGCCTCAGCATTTTTAAAGCCAAAAGGCATCATGTTATAGCAGAAGGTGCCCCAGGGGGTTGTGAATGCTATCTTATGCTGATCTTCTTCTGCAATGCGGATCTGATTATATACAGAAAATCCGTCCATGAGTGACAACATCTCATGTCTTGTTGTGAGATCCATGATCATGTCTATGTTTGGAAATGGGAAATCATCTTTGGGACATGCCTTGTTGAGATATTGGAAGTCTGTACATATCCTGATTGATCTATCAGGCTTAGAGACAGGCACCATGTTAGAAATCCAATTAGAATAGTCAATGGGGCGGATGATCTTGGCTTGGAGCAACTTCTCAAGCTCTGCTTTGACAAGTAGTGCCACTTTAGGGTGCATCTTTCTGAGCTTTTTCTTGACAGGCTTAATGTTAGGGTCTACTGCAAGATGATGCACCACTAGGTTTGGGTCTAGTCCCGACATGTGGGAGTAAGACCAGGAGAACTTGTTTATGGATTCCTTCAAGAGGGTGATAAGATCTCGTTCTTCTTCTTTAGTCAAAGATGCTGCTATGTATGTGATGGCGGGATTCTCTTAGGTGCCCAGGTTGATAGGTTTTGTTTCTTCAATGAGATTCGATGATTGCTTAGGCCTATAATCACAGATTAGAGGAAGAGGAGAATCTTCATCCTCTGGCACCTTTGGGAGGTTTTCACTAGAGGATACACCCTTTGTTTTTACTTTTTTATGATCAGATAGCGCCCTAGAGGGGTTTTTGCTAGGGGGTCAATTTTTCTCTTTTTTATTTTTGTTTTCTGTTTCATTTTTGCGGTTGAAGTTCTCCTCTTCCCCAAAGTATGCTTTTGGGTCCAGTTTGTAGACATATGCTGAGTCTTTCCCCCAGTCATTGCTTTGCTCAATTGCTCCCATAAATCTTAGGAGTGTGTCCTGACTTTGGAACTCATCAATGTGCATGACACTTGGTTGGTCCCAGTCTATGAGTTTAGGATGGCGGAGAGGAAGGCCAATGAATAAAATGGAAAGTTGGTGTAGGACAGAATTGCCTAGGAAGGTTTCATCGTCAAAAACATCGTCATAGGCTCTCACAACTTTCTCTTCTGGGATATCTTCGATGTCATCAATTTCACCCAGGTATGGACAAGAGGCAAAGATGTTTTCATTGGTGTCCCCATTCGTGTCAGAGCCCATGTCAAGGCCTAGGTGCTTTTCTAGTCAGGTAGGTATAATAGGATCTTTCATTCCTTGTTCTTCATAACCAAGGCCACCTCCTTGGTAGTTCCATTTTTCTGTCACCAGTTTGTGAGTTGTGGGGTACTTATCTTTGAAGTAATTGAGGCGACTTATGTCCTTGGGTGGTGGATCTTATAGAGGCATTGGTTGATGTTTGGTGTCATTTCTTGGCCAATCAAAGTACCCTTTGAGATAAAAGTGGTAGAACTAAATTATAGAGCCTTGGCTGTCTCTGGTTCTGTCTTTCTTAAATTAGTTCAGCGGCCTTGAGTGTGTGGATCAATTGGAAATGCTCCAACTACGAAGGCATTAGATAAACTATACTCACCACAACCTTTGTTGTTGATCTTGAATGTGGATAAGGTGGAAGAGAGGATTGTTTCTGGGTCTGAATGGGTTCGAGATGAATTGGAAACAAAGGTGCCAATATTGATCCTAGGACAGTGATTGGAATGTGGAAAGGATGTTTCCAATGCATTGTAGTATGTGAAGGGCTTTGGATCTGCGCAGATGGTGATCTCAATGTCGTTATATGGAAATTTGATGCACTGATGGTAGGTGGAGGGGACCACTTGCATAGTGTATAGTCAGAAAATGGAAGCACTTCCATTGTAGACTTGTTTATCCTTTTGAGTAAGTGGTTTGGGGTCATATTAAGCACCTTGAATGGGTTCCTGAGTTAGACCTGGCATTTCCCCCTATTCTGCCCCTCTTTCCACTTCTTTCCAGCCTGATTTTTGCATTCTGGACTGCAGACCTGAGATTCTGGACTTCAAGGTCAGGATCAACCTTTTTGGTCTATGTCAACCTTGACCCTGACCTAGTTCAAGGTTGACCTTGACCCTAACCTAGGTCAAGGTCAACCTCGACCTTGACCCAGGGTTGAAACTTTGGGGTCTTGCAGTTTTCGGATGTCGGTCTTTGCAAAAGTTATTTCCCGCTTTCGGGTCGGCTGTTTCAGGTTACGAAGCGTCGATTCCTAAATTATATTTAATATAGGTCCTCTCCTAGGGGTAAAGGCTTTAATGGAAATTTAATTATCCTATGTCGGCATCCTTAGAAGATTGTGCCCTAGTTTCATATAAAAGAGAGCCTTTCTCCCCTCATTTTGGCTAAGTCCTCTATTGAAGCCTAAGCATCCTTGAGCAATTGAGAACCATCATCAAGTGAAGATTCAAGCAAGAAATCAAGAAATATTTGAAGCAAGGATTCATCCACCATCAAGTCTTCAAGCATTCAAAGAGATCCATGGGAGGCCATTGAAGGATTCAAGTCATATAGTGCCCTTTTGGTGATCTCTCCATCCATCTTCTTCCAAGCTTCTTCGTAATCAAGAACCCATTCAAGACTTGGTGTTAGAGATCTACAAGCAAGAGATTGAAGACATCCTACCATTCTACATTCTACATATTTGGTGCATACATACTTGTGGAATCAAGGATTCGAATCCTCTACAAGGACTTTTTCAAGCAAGGTGAATTTGTGCATTTACTCAGTTTATCTTTATGCAATTTCAATTACATATAGTTGAGGTTAATTCCAAAATTGGGGTTTGACCAAGGCAAAACCCTCCCCCCCAACAAACAAATCTCTTTTTCTTGCAGGTACAGGTTCAAGAATGCGGATTAGACTCAAATCTGGATACCCTTTTCAGCTTTCTTCTGGACTCCACAAATAGATTCCCTATCAGACCTGTGTAGGTTAAGGTCGACATTATTGGGTCAGGGTTGACATTTGTGGGTCAAGGTCGACCTTTTTCATAAGACGATGTTAGATCGGAAAAAGATTTATGGGTTTTGTTTGTCTCTGCATTCCGGTTCCGGATCATACTTTGGTTTTTCCAGAAATAGGGTATAGACCTCAAAAAATAGCATTCTTTGATCTGCAACTCTTTAAGGTTAGTACATTTATCCTATTTCTTCAATTACTGTCATATATCATATCTATATATTCAATTAAAAGAATTTAAGATCTTCTTCTTTACTCTCATTTCCAAATGGTTGATTCATTTGTGCATTAATCCCTCTTTTGGGTTGATCAACTTGGATCTTGCATTTGTGCATTTGGGGATAAAGGTGGAACATCTTATCTTCTCCCTAATCACAATTGCAATATACAATCAACACAATTCAATTTAAATGTAAAGGTTCGGGAAATACACAATCAAACCCTAATAAAACTAAATAAATAAATAAAAGAAAGAGATTTTTCTTCCTTTACACATAGAATGAATCCATGGGTGTCCAAGGAGAATGTTGAAGGGAAGGTCAAGATCAACAACATGACATAATGTATCCTGGATAGCTGGGCCCACTTGAATGGGCAATGATATGGTGCCTTTAGAAGTACACTCGAGATTGTCATATGCCTTTATTGTGATGACATCATTTGTTATATCAGCTTCAGTGCAACCCAACTGTTTTATGAATTTTAGAGTACACAGGTTTAGGGCCGAACCATTATCTATCATGACCCATTTGATGGCAAAATATTTAACCGTGACAGCAATACAAAGTGGGAGATTATGATCGAGTTTTTCTGAGGGTACGTCTATTGGTTTAAAAGAGACCCCACAAGATGTAGACAAGTGTCCGACAAGGTTTTGGAATTCAGTGAGGTTGATGTCATTGGGAACACAGGATTCTTGCAAGGCTTTATTAAGGATCTCTTGATAAGTGGGTGAAGTGTGGAGGAGATCTGAGATGGAAATTTGGGCTGGAGTATTCCCTAGGTGTTCCAAAATGTTGTATTGGGTCCCAGCAGATGGGGTGGGACCGACACCTGCAACTATTATCATGCCTCTACAAGTGGTGATTGCGCATTGGTTATCGGCACCCTTGACATGGATGACATTGACAAAGGACTGGACTTGGGATATGCAGCCGATGAGATTATCGTAGTTGATATAGGCATTCATATAATCTTTTCTGTCGACATTTTCTCCTTGCTTACCCTTACCTTGATCAGAGGATTGAGTAGGATTACCTGGGCCTTTTCCTGAAGTGTGTGTAGGAAATGCATTTTGATAAATTTTAAGGCTTGCGTTTGGTGATGGTTGGGCAGGAGAGTCCACTTCGATCTCCTTGCGGTCAATGAGGTCCTAAATATAGTTTTTCAGCTTCATGCATTTGAGGGTAGTGTGTCCCTTAACGCGATGGTAATCACAGTTGTTGTATGCTGAATGTGGACCTCTTAATTCAACACAAACACAACATAGTCCTTACACAATCGATGAATTTACAAAGACAAACATGAATTGTTTGTCCTGCAAATGCGATTGAAGCGACCTGTTGCCTCCTAATTAGATGTGATTGTTGAAGTTTACCCTTAGAACAAGAGCCAACAACCTGACCATTGCTAACATGGAGGATTTAATAGTGCAAGTAAATGAAGAAAGCCATTATCTATGAGAATGTATGCAGGTAGTTCATCAGAAAATACTATTATTCTATGAATTGAGACATGATTTAAGCTATGAAGATGAATTGCAACTAGTCTAAGAATGAAAATGCAATTGATCTAAGAAAATTGAAAGCTTCTATTCTAGAAAGGAAAGTGC
>MU224880.1:124807-135358 GCA_018584345.1 Thuja plicata | reverse complement strand
TTTTCAAGGCGCAGAGGTAACTGTTCTCGCTAGCCCGGGATCTTCTTGCAATGCTCTCACTCAATCAGCTGACAGTCTTGTTCCGACTAATAGAGAATACACTGAACTCTGTGATGCCAAGCTCAAATATATGGAACAGACACTGAAAATCATGGATATGGGCATGGGGGGATATCAAATGGAGCCCGTTCTGTCATTAGCTACTCTTCCCTTGTCTCCTAAGTCTTATGGGAGACCTTCTGAATGCAATAAACCTTCCATTACACCTGAGGAAGTTTTTGAGGGAGCATTTGTAAAGGCTAAAATACCATTGGAAGACAAAGATGAGGATAGTGCTGTCAAAGCTTGGCTTTATAAAGAAAAAAATATAGCTGAACAAACTGCCTTGGCTCGTGAATTAAATCCTAACAGCGAGGGTCTCAAGATTATGAAACATTTTTGGTACAAAGGAAAGGGCCCTCTAGGTGTGAATGTCAATGGGTTAGTAGAACCCATCCAAGCTATAGGTCAGAAGACAAGAGATACCACTGGGTTAGGTTTCAAAAATATTCTGTTTCATCTAGGAATCAATAAATTTGTGCCAAAAGTAGAACCAACACCAGAACCTGAAAGTACAACTGTAGCTGATACTACACAAGATAGCTCGAATGAGGATTATTTTCCTCATCCCATCTCTCCAGACCTGGTAGCATTCTTTGCTGAGCTAGATAAATTTGTACCTCGTGCCTGTACAACAGAAACAGATAGTGATTCTGATCAAACTACTCAATTTGAGACACTTACTTATGAGCAATGGAAAGACTTACAAGACCCTAACTTCAAAGGAGAAGAGTACATACCACCAGAATTTCAAGAACGGTGGACACAAGAACAGAATAGCATTACAAAAACTCAAAAACCTTCATGGTGCAAGCACCCAAGTATGAGTTTGGATACAGACTCTCATGAGTATGAGTTTGATAGCTTGTCAGCAGGATCTTATGAAAGACTTCTCGACATAAGTGAAGAGTCTAGTGAAAAGCCTAATGAGTCCGAGTCTGTAGGTGTTGACATGTCTTCTACTTCCATCGTTAGGAATAAAAAGGATTCAAACACACCTTTGGATGAGATCGGTCTAGATTCCCTCTTACCAGTTAACGCTTTCAATGATGACTATACTGTGGATGCACTTGAAATTGTCACATCTCTTTCCCTCCAACACCCTGAATTAACAGACTGGAATCCCTCTTCTTCATCCAGTGAAGTCCTTACATTCCAGAACGATTACACCTTAGCCTGTTACCTTAATTCTATTGAGCCCGTGATGTCCTCCACTAGTGAAGCAAGTGTTAACATGACCGAGGCTGGTATCAAGTACCTTAGTCAGAAAATTAAAAGAAAAAAGAACAAGCGCTCTGGTGGTGAAAACCACATTGTGGCAGTATCAGATCTGAAAAAAGTAAAAATAAAAGACTTACCCAAAGGTGAAAACCTCTCTGAGGCGCCTGAGGGTGAGGTACTTGATGCACTTTCGAGTCACTTTCAGGAACGCTCATCAGTGTTAATTGAGCCTACTCAGCAGATAAATCTGGGAACAGAAGAACATCCACATATCATTCATGTGGCCAAGTCATTATCTCCAGAGGAACTTAAGGAATTTACAAAATTTTTCCAAGAAAAAAAGATAAATTTTGCATGGACATATTCGGACATGCCGGGTGTGGATCCTGACCTCATTATGCATCACTTGTCAATATCACCAGGTGTGAAGCCTGTTAAAAAAAAACTTAGAAAGATGCATCCGCATATAGCTTTATTAATCAAGGCAGAATTGGAAAAACTTCTGAAAGCTGGGTTCATATGAGTGATTGATTATGCAGAGTGGATTTCTAATATAGTCCCAGTAACCAAACATGACAAATCTACTAGGGTCTGCACGAACTTTAGAGATTTAAATTTGTCATGCCCAAAAGATGATTTTCCACTCCCTAATATTGACATGATCATGGATATGACAGCGGGATATGAGATGTATTCCTTGATGGATGGCTTTTCTGGCTATAATCAGATCAAGATTGCACCGGAAGACCAAGAGAAAATAGCTTTTACTTGTGCATGGGGAACATTTTGCTGGAATGTTATGCCCTTCATTTTAAATAATGCAGGGGCTACTTATCAAAGAGCTGTTACTACAATATTCCACGATATGATGCATAATACAATGGAGGACTACGTGGATGATACACTTGCTAAGAGTATGGATAGAAAAACACATCTCACTGATCTAGGTCCCATATTGGATTGTATGGAGAAATTCTGATTGCATCTAAACCCTAAGAAATGTGCATTTGGGGTTACCTCTGGAAAATTACTAGGCTACATTATTTCTGCAAAGGGAATTGAAGTAGATCTAGAAAAGGTACAAGCTATAATGGAGATGCCACCACCCCATAATATCAGACAAATCAGGGGTCTTCAAGGTCAACTTCAATCTATCAGGCGGTTTATCTCACGGTTGGCTGACAAATCACAACCTTTCACCAAAACCCTACATAAAGGTGTGACTTATGACTAGAACAAAGAGTGTGAACAAGGGTTTCAACAGATTAAATAGTATCTAGCTAATCCACCCATATTGATGCCTCCCATTCAAGGGAAGCCATTGATCCTGTATATCTCAGTAATAGAAACATCCTTGGGTGCTCTCTTGGCCCAAGAAGATTCGAACCATAAAGAAAGAGCCATTTACTACATCAGCAGAACATTAGTCTCTTATGAAATGAAGTATTCAGTAATTGAGAAGGCTTGTTTAGCAGTAGTGTTTGCTTCCCAGAAGCTACGACACTACATGTTGGCTCACACTACGAGATTGATTGCAAAGATTGATCCATTGAAATACTTACTCAGTAAAGCTACTCTTATAGCTAGACTGGCAAAATGGGTCATGCTCCTTAGTGAGTTTGATATTGTATATGTTGAGAGAAAAGCTATTAAAGGATAGGAAATCACGAATCAATTGGCTGAAGCACCTCTTACGGATCACCAACCATTAAAGATGGAATTCCCGGATGAGTCCATTATGATGCTCACACATCAAACATGGGTAATGTTCTTTGATGGTTCGTTCACTCAACAAGGGTATGGAGCTGGAATTTTGTTTATCACACCGCAACTATATTCCTTACCAAAGGCATATAAAATGATGTTCCCTTGTACTAATAATACCGCTGAATATGAAGCTCTGATTAATGGACTCAAGATTGATATTGAATGGCGAGTGGATGAACTAAAAGTCTTTGGAGACTCACAACTAGTTATAAATCAGGTCAATGATGATTATCAAACCAAAGATGAAAAGTTGGTACCCTATAAAAGGATGGTTGACAGTCTTAAGAACTATTTTRCACATGTCACTTTTCAGMAARTTCCCYRGGCRGAAAATAAAGTAGCTKATGCTATGGCTACTTTGGCCTCTATGTTGCAAATACYAGAGAATGATTTYAGACACGAGTTCCTAGTGGAGACATTGTACTACCCTGCCTATGACTCTCCTGACTCCCAGATGGTCTGTTCAGTAATTGGACATGATTCATCTAGATACCACCACATATACTCCTATCTCCATGACCAAACTATCCCTGACTCATATACTAGAAATGAAAAATGCCATCTAATCTGTAGTGCTTCATGGTACGTCATCATAGCAAATGACTTGTATAGAAGGGGTCTAGACGGTACCCTCCTTAGGTGTCTAGAACCTGATGAGTCTAAACGCGCGTTAGAAGAAGTACATGAAGGCATTTGTGGCTCGCACTCAAATGGCCTGACACTCGCTCATAAGCTTATTAGAGCTGGTTATTATTGGTCCAATATGGAGAAGGAAGCTACGCAGTTTGCCAAATCTTGTAAGCAATGTCAATTTCATGGAAACTTGATTCGTGATCCAGCTAAGGAACTCATTCCTTTTATCACCTTTTGGCCATTTCAACAATGGGCTTTCGATTTAGTAGGTCAGATATATCCATCCTCCTCAAGAGGACACAAGTACATCATCACTGTTATGGATTATTTTACTAAATGGGTTGAGGCAGTGCCTCTCAGTGTAGCTAATGGAAAATCTATAGCTATGTTTATCTTAAACTACATTATTTGTAGGTATGGTGTACCCTCCTCTATTATCACTGATAATGGGGGACAATTCAAGAATAAATATCTGACAGAATTATGTGCTAAGTTCAAGATTATCCAGCATTCATCTTCTATTTATTACCCCCAAGGTAATGGGCAAGCTGAAGCTTCTAATAAAACAATTCTCAAGATCCTGCACCGTACGGTACACAAGTCTGGAAGAGATTGGCACCTCCAGATAAATCTGGCTTTATGGGCCTATCGCACCAGTATCAGAACTCTAACAGGGGCCATGCCCTTTGCTTTAGTCTATGGCGCAGATGTTGTACTGCCTATTGAGGTTGAGATTCCTATATTACGAGTCTTTCTAAAAGGCCTCATCACAGATGATGACATGAGAATATCTAGGCTTCAAGAGCTTGTGTTACTAGATGAACGTTGGAAGGTGGCGTTCGATCATCTCAGAGCATACCAAAAGAGGATATCAAAAATCTATAATAAGAAAGTCAGACCAAGAGACTTCCAAACAGGTGATCTCATCCTGAGAGAGAATCCTAAAAATCAACAACAGCAGATTCAGAAAGGGAAGTTTGAGCCAAACTGGTTTGGTCCTTATATCATTACTGCAGTATTTGGATCCGACGCTTATCACCTCTCCACTACAAAAGGTGAACCACTCAAAGAGCCTATCAACGCTCTTCACCTCAAGAAATTCTACAATTAAGATATCTTCTGCATGCTCGTGTACATACTTTATTTCTGAAAAAATCCTAAAAATTGTAAAATGTCCTAAAAAAAGATCATCTTAGTGAAAACCTGGCAAACAGGCGCTTTGATGTATCTATTATCTTGGTGAAAACCTGGCAAATAGGCACCTTGATAATATCAAAAAAAATGAAAAATTCAAAAAATACAAAAAAATAAAAAAATCAAAAAATAAATAAATTGAAAAGCTAAAAAATTAAAAAAAAAAAAAAGTGAAAAAGAGAAAATGTGCCATTGATGAAAACCTGGTAAACAGGCGTCATGGTAGCAAAAATAGAATTTCTTCCAAGATGGTGAAAACCTGGTAAACAGGTGCCTCTTGTTTCGCAATGCTTTATCTGTCGCAACATGTCTTGGCTTTCTTGCATTTGCTTTCCCGCTTTAGTTTGCTTTCCTGCTTTAGTGTGCGTTTTGCTCTCAGTCGTCTTCGAGATTTTGCTTGATCTCCCATGGATTGAAACTGGTTATACTTGGGGGCATGTCCCTAGTCTAGGGGGCATTGTCTTATCTTTTTGCATCAGTCACCAGTGGATCTCACTGCGTCTGCCTGCTGATGCTTCGACCTTGTTATCAATCTTTATGCTTGAGATTCTCTTGCGACAGTCACCAGTGGTTCTCACTGAGTCTGCCTACTGTCGCTACATTGTTGAGGTTTCTTACATCGCTTCTCTATCTGTGTTGCTTGGCTTTGATCCATTCGTTACTTGGGGGCATGGTTCCTCATTTCGATCACTCTTCAGTTTACACTTGAGTCCGTAATCTTGTCAGTCCTGAAGGACAACTCTCTACTGGCACAAACTAGTGTTTCTCAACACCTTAATCAAATAGTGTTTTTCAACACTCTCTTTGGATACATCTGTGTTTTTTAACACACTTCAGATTTTTCACGACGTAAACATCTCTTGATAGCAATCAAATACAATGCACTCACAAGCACAATGGTGTTTCTCAACGCCCTAAACATAGACACATTCGTAAATCTCAAAACATGTTGAGATATGATTGACTCTTTCTTAGTATGCTATATGTTCCTATGAATTTCATTTGACATTTTCTTTATCTACTGCTTGTTGGTGTGGTTTCAATGATCCGGCAACGTCAAATAAACAGGGTGTATGTGATAAGAGCTTCTACATTAAGCTGGAAAAGCCTCACATCCCTCGATCTTGTTTATTTGTACGCCAAGGGGAGGTTGGAACTATCTCCTTGACTGTTATTGCTATGTTTGTTTACTTTTGCACTGTTACTATATCAAACTGGAAATAATATTCAGGTCACCTTGGCTCTTGTGCCTTTGGTGCTTATATTGGTTTCCTATATTTTATCTGATGAAAGTCATATTCTTATTCTTATGGTCGCAGCGGCACCAGTAAGGATTGTATTGACTTCGATGATCCAAAACACCCGATGATGATAAATACGATGAGTCCAACAACCAAATTCCTAGGATTGCATTTAGCTTAGGATTGCATTTGCATTGTAGGCTTGCATTCGCATTTTAGGCTTGCATTGTAGAAGTTTGGTGCTTTCTTCACTCGTCCTCTCATTCTTCAAGGTCCTCATCTTTCATCATGGTTCTTCTCGACTGCATGAATGTCCAATCCTCATTCTCGATCTTTATGCGCATTCTTCTTTGGTTAGTATCTGTCGTATATTACAAAGACCCTGCATGAGATGATTAGTACCATTGCATTCCATTCATTGCATTTCCATAAATCCATTTGCATACATATATTCATTTTCCATGTGCATCCACTATAAGCATAATTCAAATCATACATTTACCATAGCATCTTCATACATCAATAAAACACATGCATAAAAATTTGCATTCCTAATCCATACATCTAAATCATATAGGAAATCATCTCATACACAAAGCTAAAACAATATATACACATGTACAATGATGCCAAAAAAAGTGAGCTCATATATATATATCGATCGATCTGAATATACAAGGGTGCTACTCGAGCACAATAGATCAAAATGGTGGTACAGAAATACAGCATATCCTAACCACCTGGAGGAGGTGGAGGTGGGGGCATCCCCTGCTGCTGTGGAGGTGGTCCTGCTGGAGGTGGTCCCGCTAGAGGTGGTCCCGCTGGAGGTGGCCCTGCCAGAGGTGGTCCCTGTGGAACAGCCCGAGCGCCAGCATACTCTGAAAATGGGAGAATCTGATCCACTGCCTCAGGAACTACAAGAGTATATGCAGCATAGTAGTAAGATGCCTGAGCAACCTCATATCTGATATCCAACTGGGCTCTAGCCAGTGCCTCTTGTAACTCTTGGACCTCCCGGTCCCGCTCAGATATCCGTGTATCTCAGATGACCACCTATATGTGGAGGTCATCTCGCTCCCTCTGTGTCTGCCTCACTCTCTCTCACGCTCTATGGAGTGCCTCCTGTAACTGGGCCACCTGCCCGCTTGCTGGAACCTCAGCCAAAACTGCATCAGCCATAGCAGTATCATCACCCTGATCTGTGGCCCTATCCTAGCTACCACTAGGGCCAGCACCTGCATCTGATCCCATAGCCCTCGTAGGAATAGCAGTCTGCTGTGTCCGTGGCCATACCACTCTATCCTGCTGCGGTGGCTGCTGGTCCTGTGGCTGCTGACCCGGTGGCTGCTGTCCCTGAGGCTGCTGTCCTGGAGGAGGAGCCTGCTGTGCTTGCTGCTGTGGTGGTGGCTGCACCACTGGAGGAATCTGCCCCACTGGCGATGTGAACCTCAAAAATAGATGTGCTAACAATTGATCCCTGTATGTAGGAGTCATACCTACATCAGTCACTGCTACCAAGTAATCCCACCTAGATGGCGGTACTCAGGCATCTATCATGCTGCGCCCCCTGTCTAGCAATCTCTGCCACCCCTTCTTCGTCTCATCGGCGAATCGGGCATATGTGCAAAACTCAAGAGATATATCCTGTGGTCTCTCGAACTGGCGCAACACTCATGTAAGAAGGAATCACTCAATGACTGCAATGGTACGCCCTATCAGAGGACATGAACAAAACATATACAATAACTCATGGCGAGCATCATCCTAGACCTCAGTAGCGACCCATGGCCGCCATATCACTGCAGCCATGTCATCTATCTGACCTCACCACTGCTCAGTCTTACCCAGCGCGGGCTGGGTCATTGGACTAGCGTATCTGTAAATGTATGGCTCTAGTGGCTGCCGTGTATCATGAAAAATCAGCCTACATACGGGAAGGTGCTCCCAAGCCCAGATCTATAAAATCACAACTCCCGCTACCATAGTGCAAGAACCCTGATACACAACCTCGTGCATCTCATGATACATCTGAGTGAGTATACACTCACCCCATCTGTATGTCACTAAAGGAACAGCTAGCATCCTCTGGAGCATAAGGCCCCAGCGACACTCTAAACCATGCTGACCACGGTCAGGTACCAAGTGACAGCTCATAAACAATGCCAGAATGACGGCCAATGGATAATCTCGGCCATATGTGCGTATCAACTCCTCCCAGGAGATGGCTCAGCCCACTACCAACTGATCTCAAAATATGGTCCTCAGAGCCTGTGTACCATCTCTTGGCTGCGTGCAATACTCAATGCGAGCTCCATGGAAAGGCACTCTCAGTATCCAGTAGATATCCTCCGGAGTCACAGTCATCTCTCCCAGTGGCAGGTGGAAGGTATTCGTCTCTGAATGGAAATGCTCAACCAAAGCTCCAAGTAATCCATGATTTACCCGAATATCGGGTATATCACATAGATAAGTCAAACCTAACCCATCAATGTGGGCCCCGTCAACATCTGATAACCTCTGAAGCAACTCACCCATGACAGGATGATGGGTTCTAAAACCTATATCCGAGAGATCAATCTGCAACACAGAAGAACAAAGTATGATCAGTACCTCAATAATGATGATTTACAAAGCAAAAGAAAGCACATGCAGCTATGAAATTACCCGACATACAGTTCAACTGGCTGACTCTATGATGCAAGAAATTAACTCTTTTTGTCTTTTTTGCCTTTCTCATGCGAGAAAACTGCTTTCATGAAGGGCCCGCGCTAGGAAACCCCAATTTGCGCGAGAAAATAGTTTTCTCGCGCGAAGGGCGATCAGGCCCGACGTGAGGAAACTATTTTCTCGTGCGATATCTTGCAAAACAAGGTTTAAAACGACAAAAATAGACTCCTAACGCTAAAAATGATAAAATTTTTGCAGAAATACAGGATCGTGTTACAGATACTCACAGGTGCGTCATACTCTATCGGTCGGTTGTGTCATCTAGTGCACTCAAATCGATGCATATGTACGAGAATGCTCTCAATATCCCCTAGAACTCTCGCCATCTCTAAAGTCAAAGGTGAATAGTGATTTGAAAATGACCCCTCCGGGCCTTATATAGCTTTTGACCTAATTTTTCAAAGTGCTTCGTTTTCTGTGAAAATTTCACCCTTGGCTAATCAGACCATTCTGGATCCATTTTCGTGATCAAAATTGAAATCTGACACTCCTAAGTAGCTCAAAATCGCATTTTAAAATCATCAGACCGACGTGATCAGACGTTTGTGTAGTCATCTCTCTGATGCTGGTTTCTTGTCAGGATTATCTATGGTCATCATTTTTTCAGTTTATATAATCTTTTCATCAAAGTCAATTCTAGTCAACTATGGTCAAACCTAATCAATATGACCTCTCGATCACTCTAAAATTATTATGCTCTCTCTTGATCTATCTTTTTCTGTGATTTCTCTCTCTCATCTTTATGATGTGTCTTCTTTCGATTTCGCTCCCGAGGGGGCAGGATGATTGCATCATTGAACCTTTTCACATTATTCTCAAATCAGTCTAAATCTAAAATTCCTCATCGCTAGGGGCATCTCATCACTTGGGGCATATTCAATTTTTTGTACCTTAGGGTCAAAATTGGATATCCCATGATCTTGAATCTCGCATCTCGTCATCTATCTTACTAGGTATCTGAGCAATCTAACTCAGATCCTCAAGAATCACACTTCATTCTGGAGACAGTCCTAAATTGATTATCTTTTGAGACAGGTATTGGGGTGATCTAACCTAAACATTGGGGGATTAAGCTTCATTCTGGAGAAGATTCTTGAACTCTCACTGGGTATTGGGGCAATCTAACCCTAATTCCTGAAAGTTACGCTTTGTTCTGAAGATAACTCTCGAAAACTCTTTAAACCGTTATCTAGGCAATCTAACCTGGATCTCAGAGGACTTACCTTCGTATTGGGGCAATCTAACCCCGATTCTGGAGATAGTCCTGGATCTTCATCAGCTCTCAGTGGACACTGGGGCAATCTAACCCCGATTCTGATCCTCACTTCAGACTATTCTTTGAATCAATGCGCTGCTCACACATCAATTCAAAGAGGGGAAAAATGTAACACCCCAAAATTGGTACCTAATAATCGATCAATTTTGGTGCGTTCCTTCAATTTCCTTATCCTCGAAGTCCTATTGTATTAGGCAAATTCTTCACCTAATTGACTTTAATTGACTGAGTTTCAAATCCAGAAAACCCAAATTTGCATAAATCTAACATTACACTTAATTCCTAAATTCTCAAATGATTATTAGCTAAAATCCCTATGATTAATTGATTTAATCCTAAAGGTCTTAAGTGCTTTTAATTAAATCAATTCCACCCCCTTTGGCTAATATACAT
>MU224880.1:92470-117126 GCA_018584345.1 Thuja plicata | reverse complement strand
TAGGGTAGGCTTAGGGTAGGTCTCTAGGTTGGGTTAATAGGTTCCTAGCTAGGGTTTAGATTATAATTCAAATTTAAATTTGAATAAATCATGGTTTAGAAGAATTAGGAATATGGAGGGATTTTAATAAATATAAATTTATTAAAAAAGGAATTTCATGAGACAAATGTATTTAAATGAAATACATTAAAATAGTATTTAAGCTATTGATAAATACTAGCAAATAAAACTATTTAATTGATTAAATTAAATAGTTAGAGGAATAAGAGGGAAAATAATATTAATATTTTTGGACGTCTACACTTTCTAATGGATGTCTTCACAATGATGGATGATAAATTGCATACGAATGATGGATTACTTGCACAGAGATATATAGATACCAAAATGATGGGAAGGGACATCCTTTTATACTCATTTTGGGGCTTAGATTAAGTCTAGACTGACCAAAAATCTAAACCTCAAAGGAAAACCCTAGCATTGGGCCCAAAGCAAAATCTGGGCCCAAAAACCAAGGTACAAGTTGACAGGCTGACTTGTCTTAGGAAAATCTGGCTCAAATTTTGTCGAGATGTCAGGGAAGGTGAAAAAGAATGGAGGGAGAAAATGCAGGTTGCCAGGAGATCAGGGTAGATCCTGAAATCCAAAAATAAATGCATGGGTCCTAGGTGAGAAATGAATTATGGGATTGGATGAAAAATGGGGAAATCAAGCCTAGAAGCAAGAGCCAACCTCAATTTCAAGCAAGATTGGAGGATGAGGAGGACCCATGTTTGAATTAGGTGTACATTTAAGAGCAATATGAGGTCCTACCATGATAAATAATCTAAAGTAGACATAAAATGGTCCTAAATTAAGTAAAAATTAAGTTCTTACTTTTTAGGATGATTCATTTAGCCCCCACTTTAGCAGGAGTATGAGACAAGCTCATGCTCATGGCAAAGGAAGAGATAGAAGAGAATAAGAATGATGAGAGAGGGATGATCATGGGAAAATCACAAAGAGGTAAGATGATACTATGTTCAAGGACATAGGCCCTCAAACAAAGGATTTTAACTCCACGTTCATGCAAAAGGGCATGAAAACAAAGAGAAACAAAAAGGAAAAACAAAGATAAAAGACATAAAACACACACAAAAAAAGGGTTAGTACTAAAAACAAAACTCTAAATTAACTAGTGAAAGAGACCTTGATCAAAAATGTCTCATCCACTAATATCACATCTAGAAAGCTATTTCAAGAGCATGAGTGATCACATAGAAAGGGAAAGAGCATCGCTAAAGATGATACAAACTCCATGATCTAACTCACTAGCATAGAGAGAGAGAGAGAGAGAGAGAGAGAGAGAGAGAGAGAGAGAGAGAGTCCAACATGATAGAAATTTGTGTTATGCTAGGTGATCCATGGGAAGAGAAGAGAGAAGGAGATGAGTAGAAGGACTAACAAGCTATGTTATGGTAGATCTATTCACCTCAGAGAGAGAGAGAGAGAGAGAGAGAGATGCGTGTTATGCTAGTCAACTCTACCTTGCAAATTTTGTACACGATGGAAACTTGAAAATGTTTGGCGCACAGGGGCAACTTAAAAAATGTTTTGCGCACAAGAGCGGCTTGGGGAGAAGTCTTGTAGATCCATGAAAAGCGATTAGGCCTAAGGAAAGGTTATTTCCCTAGAGATAAAATAAATAAAAATTTGTATATAATTTACAAGGGAGGATGCATGTATGCCCCCTCCTTATGATGACATCTTAGGTGACATCATAAGGAAAGAGAAACAAGTATACCTACTTCCAACAACAATAAGATATTTTTAAAGCAAAAATGTATGTCATAAACTCAGATAAGAGGGTTAACTCTTATGAACTAAGAAAATAGATAATTGTTAAAGGATATTTCAATTGTGGAAAGAGACCCTTGAAAGGAAGATATCTTGGGTGTAAGACATCTACCTTCAAGAGGAGTTCTTGAACAAAGATAATGTCTTCAAGACAAAGAGGGGAAGAGAACAAGAATGCACCCTTTTAGCCCCCTATTGCTAGGTGACAAAGGGATTCTTGATGAAGGATGGCAGACTTTGAAACACAAAGCAAGGGAATTTTTTTATGATGAACATAGTTTTGCAAATAAAGAAGATGTTGTGATCAAGGATGAACCCCTCTTGCATAAGAGAGAATCTTGAATAAGAACAAACAATTCGTTATAGGAAAAGAATGTCACGTGATAAAAAAAATGCCACTATACTAAGGAAAGTCTAAGATTTAATGAAAACTCAACCCTACAGCTCCCAAGAATCACCTACATGCAAACCTGTCATAGAAAGTGAGAAGCAAAAAAGCTATGGAGGCCAAAAATAACATATCGATGAAAGAGGAAACATCATGTGCCAACAACGAAGATAAAAACTTCTCAATGCAATATCATCCTCAATTAATTAATAATTTACAAAGAGGGAATCCTTATAAAAAGGATACTGAAACCCTAAAAGGGAAACCCTAAAGGGGAAATATCTAGGTTGCATAATAATAATTAATAAAAGAATTAGTTATTATATGCCTAAACTTTAGCTTGAGTAAAAGAGAGATAATAAGTGACTTAATAATTAAATTAAAATGATTTAATTAATAAGTGAAATAACTTATTACTCTAACAGCCCCCCCCCTTAAGATAAACTTAGGGAGTAGCTAAAACCTAGAAATAATTATTGAAAGTAGGAAATGAGTCCCGACAACAAAAGGCCTGATCAGGTACCCAAGGACAATAAATCTTTGTAAAGAGGAGAAAGGGAGAAAACCCAGTGGGAAAAACCCCTCTCCAAAAAGAGATGAAGCCTAGTGAAGGACTGAAGAAGCCTCCAAACTAGAGAATGTCCCAGAAAATAGGAACAAAGGAAGAACATGAAGAACACCTCTGAAACATGAAGCTGCAAACATTATCAAAGAACAATTATTTGAACCTCCACTAAAATAGAACATGATCAGGTAGAGAAGACTGTAATTTGGATGAGTGCCCTCAAATGACACTACTCTAATCATGATGGAAAACAAAGGTAAACATCAGAACTCAAAGATATAGATGGGAAAAAATGTCAAAGTCTAAAGATTTGATCAATCAAAGGTGAAAGGTTGCCTCCAAACCAGGAATGAAAGAGTGACCATATGGTAAATGATCCATCTCACCGAATGTATAGGGACCCAACCACTGCATCCGCCTAGTACATAGGAACAAATAGTGAATACATAGCTCACTCCATCGAACCAAGGAAGCATTAGAACCAACAAGAGATACCCCCCATAATGCTGAGAAAGGAGAGGCATGATAGGTACACTGAAAGAGACTACCAAGAACAACTGCATGACGAAGAACCAGGAACATAGAAAGTGCAGAAGAAAGTACAAACACATATAAAGGATGGTGTCATGGAAGGATCGATCTCTTGACATACATCATGATGATAGTATCATGGAAGGAACAATCACTTGACAAAGGTAGATGACAAATAAAGGAAAACATCAAACCCCCTAGGGCACTTTAAAATGTAGTGCGAGTACAAACATGCACAAAATGTGCGAGATCTCAAGTATGCAACAGATGACACTTTATCTCAATACTTTTGCAAAAAAGAAATGCTACAAAAATAGATGTTTATAATGTTCAAGAATGAAAAGAATCTGTATGAACATGCGTAACAGCTAAAAGGGAGTCATTCCATGCAAGGAAAACGATCCCAGGACCTGAAACATCCAAGATATTCACCAAATTGTAAAAAACAAAAAAATTAAATAAAATGAACCTAGAGAAGATTCTACATATGAGATCCATACCAGAAGAAAGAGCATAGAACTAGCTTTCCAACGATATGCGGAAGTCAGAAAATGGAGTTCAGATGAGCAAGATATGGCTCTCGGAGTGCAAAAAAGAAACTTGACTTTGACTGGAAAAAAATAGATGTAAGATAGAAAAATCAGGAAATCAAACCTCCAAATTTGGATAGAGCTTGGAAAGATCTTTCTGATGATATATGATAGGTCAAAAAATTATATCATATGCCCAAGATATGGCCAAAAAACTAAAGACTGCTTTTTATGAAAAAGTGTCAAATTGTATGACAGTTTCGTGGCCGTTAATTTTAACCATGATCTGTGACTTCTGACCGCTGACATCACAACCTGCACATGAAGACATCCTTTCCAAAAAGTTCAAGCTTTTACAAAAAACTTTTTTTGAAGCTTTATTAAAAAGCGATTTAAAAAAAATACTTTATATAAAAAAATCAAAATTTGTTGATTTTTTATTTATTTATTTATTTTTTCAAATTTTCTCCTTAAAAAAATGTGTATTTGTACTTGTACGGCCAGAAGGACAAATTTTTTCTCCAGATGTCACGGAGGGCAAAATTGACAAACCTTAAATGAAAATATGGTTTTTGGGCCTTCTGAGCGCAATGGTGAGGTCCGTTTGGGCCCAAAATGCTCCCAAAACACCTAAAATATAAAAGTGAAAACCTTTTGGAAACACAAATATGAAGAACAAGGAAAAATCTCTCATGAAGAGAACATGTGCGTGAATATCTAAAGCTTTGATGCCATTTTGGATTTGATGAAAACTCAACCCTAGAGCTCCCTAGAATCACCTGCAAGCAAACCTGTCATGGAAAGAGAGAAGTAAAAAAGCTATGGAGGCCAAAAATAACATATCGATGAAAGGGGAAACATCATGTGCAAACAATAGAGAGAAAAACTTCTCAATGCAATAGCATCCTCAATTAATTAATAATTTACAAAGAGGGAATCCTTATAAAAGGACACCAAAACCCTAAAAGGGAAACCCTAAAGGGGAAATATCTAGGTTGCATAATAATAATTAATAAAAAAATTACTATTATATGCCTAAAGTTTAGCTTAAGTAAAAGAGAGATAATAAGTGTCTCAATAATTAAATCAAAATGATTTAATTAATAAGTGAAATAGCTTATTACTCTAACAAAAAGTAGATCCTTAGAGAAGAGAGAAAGGAAAACAACATGAAACCCTGGCCCCAAGTGTGAAGGTGGGATAAAATGTGCATCCTGAATGATATTCACTTCATAATAGATATATAATTCTAAGAAAAATAAGCTGCAAACCAGAGAGAACTATTAGGAATAACAATCCACAAGCACAACTGAGAGCGGGGGTGAATCAGTTGTGAGACAAATTATTAAACATTAAGTTTTATAAACCAAAACTTCAATCCAAAAGATAACACAGTAAATGCCAACATAATAACACAATCTTTGTTGTCGAGGAAACCCTGTTAAAGGTAAAACACCAGTGGGAATTAGCACCCACAAATGATGTACTGAGAGTATAGTATCCCTGTTAAAAGATTTAGCCTTGTTAGGAGCTTATTACAACATTATAGTACATAATCCCTGTTAAAGGAAAAACCTTGTTAGGATTCAAGAGTAATAGTGGACTCACTGCCCAGGCACATTGCCCAAAGAAGGTTAAAGCCACCCTCAAGGATTAACAATCTGAACAAGTGTATATAAGAAATATACAATCCAGTGAACTATCTAATAGAAACTATCTTTGCTTGGTTAGTTCCAATGAAGTAATATAATCACAAACTCTTCTCTACATCTAGCATCCAATCAAGCTTCGCAGCTTCCACACTTCTCTGCCTTTCAATTACCTTCTCATCATTCCACTATCACATCTTTTCAAAAGAAAAGATCTCTCATATATACTCTATTACAATAATTGATTAGGTCGGCCAATTAAGCTTTCTCAATATACAAATAATATTTAACCCCTTGCTAAGATATACAAGGTACCTAAAACAAGTAAACATCAATTACAATACATCAGATATACTCCAATATCCGCAATCGACACTCACAATCCACAATACACGCTACATCTCTGAAGTCGACCCCAAATATGTCTCCTCTAGAATACACGCCACATCTGACATCACCAACAATCACATGGCTAGAGATCAATAACAAAAATTCCTCAATATGCTCTCAGTCATCCCTTAAGCTTGCATAACCTGAATCATATTCGCCTATAAGATATACCCAAAACATAGAGACTCGCTCTGTCAAGCATCATTGTCACAGTCCAAAAATATTTGTAACATCACCAATATGCAATATTAAGCCAAGAGACCTTAGGAATAAGGTCATCACACATACTTCATCATATCCTCATCTTCAATCATTTTGATTCATCTATATAGTGTTTGTACACTTCTGTCAGTCATCATACAATGGTAATAACCAGTCTTCACTCCACAAAAACATATGTTGACATCAGTGACAAAACATGAATGCCAATAGCATCAGTAGTACCCAATTCTTATATCATCCAAAAATATCCCCCTTTGGCATTGATGGCAACATATGGGAAAATCCATCAACCCAAAAGTACTCTCTCTCAATACAATCTTCTCAATATCCTTAACACAAATCTCCCTAAAACAGTAGGGATTTTCACATAGAATCTCTCCCCCTTTGGAAAAAATGGAAAAGGGTGCCATAACTCTTCTTGAATCTTATGTAAGGTGTAGATTTTTCAAATCTTCATGTCTAATAGACAGGTGCAAAATCACCCAAATGTGCTCTATAGTGTTCCTGCGATCACTTCCCCCGAGGACTGGATCCATACATCTAGTCTTAAAAATGATATCTCTAAAAGCCACTGGACTGATGCATGCCTGCATCAATTAATTATCATTGGGAGGGGCTCTCACCCTAAGCATGCTTCTGAGATACTCAAAAGCATCTTTTGGCAAAGGTTTTGTAAATATATCTGCTATTTGTTCCTTTGTGCTAACATACTCTAGTCTAATCTCTTTCTTTGCTACCTTGTCCCTTAAGAAATGATACTTAATATAAATATGTTTAGTCTTTGAATGCATTATAGGATTCTTTGACATATTCAATGTGCTAGTGTTATCACAATGATAACCACTGGCTCTTCAAAAATTATTCCAATGTCCTTTAGCATTTGTTTCATCCAAACAACTTGTGTACAATTTATAGCAACAACAACATAATCGGATTCAATAGTAGACTAAGCAATAGAGTCATGCTTCTTACTTAACCATGAAACCAACCTTTTTCCAAGGAAAAATGCTCCACCACTTGTACACTTTCTATCATCCACACTACTTGCCCAATCAGCATCACTATAAGCCTGTAAAATAAAGTCATCTAATTTTTCATACCATAATCCATATTCTATTGTTCCTTTCAAGTATCTAAAAATTCTTTTCATAGCAGCAAGGTGTGTCTCTTTAGGATCTGCTTGATATCTTGCCACAATTCCAACTGCATTGGAAATATCTGGTCTGGTGTGAGTTTGATATTGTAGACCACCAATCATTAATCTGTACTTTGTCTAAAAAACACTTTGAGTTTCATCATTACTAGTAAGTTTATAACCAGTCACCATGGGTTTCCCAACAAGTTTACATCTTCCATTCCAAACTTTTTCAACATTTCCTTAAGATATTTGTTCTAAGATATAAAAATGTCATTCTTATTCAGATTAATTTGCAAGCCAAGAAAAAATTTCATCTCACCAATCATTGATATTTCAAATTCATTTTCCATTTCTTTAGAGAACTTTTTTTTCTCATTTTATCATTGCCTCCAAAAATGATATCATCAACAAAAACTTCTATGATTAAGATTCCATCTTCACCAGTTCTTAAGTATAAATTACTATTTGCATTTTTGAAACCAAGACAAATTAGATACTTGTCTAGTCTTGCATACCATGCTCTCGATGCTTGTTTTAGTCCATATAATGCTTTCTTCAACTTATAAACCGTGTCTTCATCTTCTATCAAAGGAAATCCATCAGGTTGCTCTATGCATACTTCTTCTTCCAAATCTCCATTCAAGAATGTTGATTTCACATCCATCTGATATACTTTAAAGTTTTTATGTGCAACATAAGCAAGAAATAATCTCACAACTTCCAACCTAGCAACAAGAGAAAATGTTTCTTCAAAGTCTATGCCTTCTTGTTGCGAGTAGCCTTTACAAATCGGTCTACCTTTATTTCTTACCAATGTTCCTTCCTCATCCATTTTGTTTCTAATAACCCATTTAGTTCCTATCACATTTTTGTTTTTAGGTCTTGGAACCAATTCACAAGTATTGTTTTTCTTTACCTGTTCTAGTTCTTCTTGCATAGCTTTAGTCCAAGATTAATCTCTACATGCTTCATCAGTAATTTTTGGTTCAACTTGAGAAATCAAACAAATTTCATCTTTTACTTTAGATCTTGTCATCATTCCTTTACTTGCATTACCAATGATTTTATTTTCAGGATGGTTCTTCTTAACATACCTCAGAGTCTTAGGAGCCTCAGTAAGCTCAATTGATTCATCTTCAATCTCATCATCAACCTCCAAAGGTTTTGCAGGTTCAATAGTGACCTCCTTTATCTCTACAATCTGTCCACAATCATACATTCTTTCCTGAATCTACAAATTTTCATCTATCCTCACATTAGCGCCTTCAATCAACTTCCCCAATCCCATATTGAAACATTTATAGGATTTTCTCTTAGTAGAATAACCGAGGAAGATACCTTCATCACTTCTAGCATCAAACTTCCCTATCTCATCATCTCTTTTGATGTAGCATTTACTTCCAAATATTCTAAAATATTTTACAGTAGGAGTACGATCAAGCCATAATTCATAAGGATTCTTACTTGTACCTTCTCTGGTCTGAATTATGTTCAAGGTGTACATAGTAGTACTAAAAACTTCTCTCCAATGAACATGTGATACATTTCCTTCTAGTAACATAGTTATGGAAGCATCTAATATTGTTTTGTTTCTTCGCTCTGCTATCTCATTCTGTGGTGGTGTTCTAGGAGCAGATGCCAGTCTGAATATACCAATTGTTAGGAATAGCAGTCCATAAGCACAACTGAGAGGGGGGTGAATCAGTTGTGAGATATATTATTAAACATTAATCTTTATAAACCAAAACTTCAATCCAAAAGATAACACAATAAATGCCAACACAATAACACAATCTTTGTTGTCGAGGAAACCCTATTAAAGGTAAAACCCTAATGGGAATTAGCACCCACAAATGATGTAGTGAGAGTATAGTATCCCTGTTAAAAGATTTAGCCCTGTTAGGAGCTTATTACAACATTACAATACATAGTCCATGTTAAAGGACAAACCCTGTTAGGATTCAAGAATAACAGTGGGCTCACTACCCAAAGAAGGTTAAAGCCACCCTCAAGGATTAAGAAATATACAACCCAGTGAACTATCTGATAACAACTATATTTTCTTGGTTAGTTCCAATGAAGTACTATAATCACAAACTTTTCTCTATATCCAACAACCAATCAAGATTCATGGCTTCCACACTTCTCTACCTTTCAAATACCTTCTCATCATTCCACTATCACATCTTTTCAAAAGAAAAGAGCTCTCATATATACCCTATTACAATAATTGATTCTAGGTCAGTCAATTAATCTTTCCCAATATACAAATAATTATTTAACCCCTTGTTAAGATACATAAGGTACCTAAAACAAGTAAACATCAATTACAATACATTAGATATACTCCAAGATTCGCAATCCATGCTCACAATCTACAATCCACACTCACAATCTACAATACACGCTACATCTCTAAAGTTGACCCTAAATAGGTCTCCTCTATAATACATGCCACAAATGATGTCACCAAAAATCACATGACTAGCAATCAATAAACAACATTCCTTAATATGCCTTCAGTCATCTCTTAAGCTCGCATAACCTGAATCATCTTTGCATGTAATATATACCCAAAACTTAGAGACTCGCTCTGTTAAGCATCACTGTCACAGTCCAAAAACCAGTCTTCACTAAAACATCTGTAACATCACCAACATGAAATATTAAGCCAAGTGACCACAGGAATAAGGTCATCACACATCCTTCTTCATATCCTCATCTTGGATCATTCTGATTCATCCGTCCAATGTTTGTAAACTTCTGTCAGTCATCATACAATAGTAATAACTAGTCTATTCACTCCACAGAAACATATGTTGACATCAATGACAAAAAATGAATGCCAACAACATTAGCAGTACCCAATTCTGATATCATCCAATAAAAACACCTAATGTAAAATAGACATATTTTCTCCAAAAAGATATCACATTGTAAAGTAAGCAATTCATCAAGGAAAGATATGAATGATAACATATAGACTCATCAATATATAGGCCTCTTTTTTTTTTGAGCAAGTTCTGCCTAGGGGGCAGTACCCTTTGTATTACCATAAAAAGAGAGGCTACATAATGTATCTAAAGAAACAACTAGAGATCTGGAAATCGGGATCAATTATACAGGTACATGATCCCATTATCGATGGACATCATCCTATCAACTACCCCTTCTGGGAACAGATCCTCATTCTCTTTAGTGAATGCTTCAAAATTTTCCAAATTGTAGTCCTTCACAATTCCTTTCTTGAATAGAGACCATGCCTTGTTCATTTTCTTCTTCTTACCTTCCGCTTGCAGCCAAAAGTGTCCTACCATGTATCCATTCACTGGGTTGGCATTAATGCCATCCAAAGAGAAACCCACCTCCAAGAAGATAATTTCCTCCACAATCCTTTGCACAATCGAGTTGGCCACCAAAAAGTTCCCCACCATCTGGATAATGGGTCAAAACAACTCTTCTATCAAAATGTCATCGTGCAAGTGCCCAACTGACCATAAATCTTCTCCCAGGATTGCCACCACCGTGACCTTCTCTTGCTTGTTGGCTCTCTTGAAGATGCACGCTATCTGACTCTCTGTTGGCTCTTCCATCGCTATCCCTTTTGTGCATCCGCAGTTTATGCCTAGATGATTCACCATTGTTCTTGGCTTATAAAGGGCTATCAGAGATGGTATAAATAAATTGTAACTCGCCCATCAAATCTGGCCAATTCCTAAATTATACATGTGTATCTTGTAGGATTCCTTTGTACTAGGATGCGTGCTGCGTCACCAGGGTTCATGGGCTAAACATGACTTCCTCTAAATGCACCGTCAAAGATCTTGTCACTATCCTATTCCTTCTTTTGGGACTGCAACTTGCTCTGACGTGATGATCATTTGCAGATACTTTGGAAATGTATTGTCCTTATCGAATCCAATGTCTGATTTTGCATCAATTCCCAAATTAGCCAGGTAATCCGCCACCCTGTTGCCTTCCCTATACACATGTTGTAATTGATAATCGCCGAGTCTTTTCAGATGGTTCTCGATTTTAGGGATCCACTCTGCTAGCCTTCATGAATAGAATTCTGATTTCGTGATTCCATTCATAATTACTTGGGAATCACCTTCTATAATGAGTTTAGCGATACCATTGGAGACACACCAGTTAAGGCCACTCTCCAGTGCAAAGATTTCTGCCATATTGTTGGAAGTAACTCCTATGAATCCCGCCAATGCCCTAATCACTTTGCCTTCTTCATTTTGAATGATGGCTCCTATGCCACTCCTACCTGAGTTACCCATGCTAGCTCCGTCAAAATTCAATTTCATCCACCTAATTTGGGGGGTCTGCCAAACCTCTAGCTTCCTACTAACCTTTCTATCTTTCATAAGATGATCCCCAAGATTCTTGAATGTCCACATGGCCTCCATGTTTGTATCCCATTTTGATTGATATTTGAAGTGTAAGCCTTGGATCCTGTTGTTCACTACTTCTACTATGGCAATTCTGACCTTATTTTGAAGGAGTCCTACGTCCATAGATATGTCCTCAAAAATTCTTCTATTACGCTCCTTCCATACATGCCACACCAGAAGAGAGGGGCATACTATCCATAATATCCCCCATTTAGAATGTCTCCTATTGATAGGCCAAGAGGACAAGAAGTCCTTGAGCATTTCATTTCTAGCCACATTCCAATGAAGTGATGCTAATAACCATTCCTAGCATTCGCGGGCAAATGGACACCAAAACAGAAGGTGATCAACTATCTCCTCCTCTTGCTTACACAAGACACACCAATTAGGGCCTGCTATCCCAATCATTTTTAGACTATTGTCTATCAAGATCCTACCATGCAAGGCTATCCATAGGAAGGCTTCGGTCTTCGAAAGTGGCCATTTACCCCAACAAAGAATCGAGGGCCATTTGCAGTCCTTATTTTTTAATTTCTGCAGTTCATACCCTGGGCTGACTTTATATTCTCCTGATTTGGATGCACTCCAAATAAATTGATATTCTACATCCGAGCGGAGCACTATTTTATTTTTCAGGAGGTCTGACAGCTTCTTTTGGCTGGCTGAATTTCCGCCTTCCACTTGTTTCCATCCCATCACTGAAGAGGAATCAACAGGTCTGATCAAGTAATCCGCCACCAATTGACCCTTCGATACTTCCATTTGATTGACCTAATTTTTATCTTCGAAGAAGTCTATCAAGGGCTGATCTCCATTCCAGGAATCCCTCCAGAACCTCACTCTATTACCATCACCCACTTTCCATGTGAGGTGATATGTGAGAAGATCACGGCTATTCTAGATAAATCTCCACATATGAGAGCCTTTGATTGAATTGGCAACCGTTAAAATTTTGTCAGATTCAAAAGAATCCAAGTATTTGGTGGCCATGACTTTACCTCACAGTTTTGACTGATATTTGAACATATTCCATGCCAATTTGGCTCCCAGCGCTCGATTCTGCAGTCCCATTTTCCTCATACTAGTCCCTCCTTTGATCATACAGGCCACATCCCAGAGGATAAGGGGAATCTTTTTTACCTCCTTTGAGCCTTCCCACATGATTTTTTTCAATAGCCCATCAATAGAGGTTGTGGCTTTATTGGACATTTGATAAACCGACATGTAATAGATAGGAATGGCCAAAAGCACATCTTTAATCATTTGGACTCTTCTAGCCTGTGACAACCACTTATTTTTCCAAGCTACCACTTTTTTCTGACATCTATTCAAAACTTCCTCCCATATTTTGGGGTCTAATCTACATGCAAATAGAGGAACGCCAAGATAGACTATGGGAAAATCACCTTCTTCAAATCCCAAAACTCCAATGATTTTATTACGCATGTTTCTATTGGTATTCAGGAAGTATACCAAAGACTTGTGCTTGTTCATACTCTGTCCCAAACCTCTTTCATAGCTATCCAATATTCCTTTAAGTACCTTGGCTTCCCTAACTGTTGCTTCTCCAAAGAGGATCGTGTCATCTGCAAATTGAGAGTGAGAGATCGGATCTAGTTTTTCATGAATGGAAATTCCACGCCAACGTCCCAAAGAGGTCTATTTTTTGATATTTTTTCCCAAAGCTTCTACCATCAATACAAACAGAAAGGGAGACATGGGATCACCTTGCCTTAACCCATTAGTAGCTTGAAAAAAGCCACATATCGAGCCATTAACAAGAACTGAGAAGTGAACAATAGATAAACATTGAGAGATGCACCTAATCCACTTTTGATCGAATCCAAACCAGAGAAGGACTTCTAGAAGAAAAGACCATCTGACTCTATCATATGCTTTACTGACATCTAATTTAACTATCATTCCTGGTATCTTATCTGCTTGCAGAGAATGAATGGATTCTTCAGCCAGGATGATACTATCTACAATTTCTTGGTCAGGAACAAAATCATGTTGCTCAGCCGAGATGAACCTATTGAGCATCGGCTTTAGTCTATTTTCCACCACCTTAGAAATAATTTTGTATATTGAATTGCAGAGTGAAATCGACCTGTAATCTGCCATTGTCACGTAGTCCTGCTTTTTAGGGATTAAGACAATGACTGTGTTGTTGATTTCTTTAAAAAATCTACCTTTCCTCCTAAAAGCCTCCACCACCTTGCGGATATCACCTCCCATAAAGATCCAACACTTTTGAAAGAACTCCGATGATATCCCATCTGAACCTAGGATTTTATCAGGAAGGTTGTCAAAAGTAGCCTTTTTGATCTCCTATTTGGAGAAAGGACGCATCAGCTCAATATTGTCTGTCACCGAGACCACCTTAGGAATGAAATCCAGTAGAGGGAGCAGATCCATAGACCTATTGTCAATATTCTCCCTGAGCAAGGTTCTAAAATGATTAACCACTATTTCTTCTATGGCTCTGCTATCTTCCTGCCAAAACCCCTGATCATCTTGGATATGATGAATGTAGTTAATGGATCTTCTCATTTTAACCGAGGCATGAAAATATTTGGTGTTTGAATCCCCTTCTATGATCTAATTTTCCCTTGATATATCTCTCCAAAACACTTCTTCTCTGAGGAGAATTTCTGCTAATTCACTTTTCAATAGCTTTTCTTTTAGAAAGGCATCGTTGGACATACCAGTAGAGATAACTTGGTTATTGAGTAATTCTAATTCTACTTATATTCTAATCTTTTCAGCAAAAATGTTCTTGAAAGTACTCTTGTTCCATTCTTTAATGTTTTCCTTCACCATTTTAAGCCTTTTTGAAAAACAAAAGCTTGGAGTGCCTTTAAAAATGTTGTTGTCCTTCCACAAACTTTCCACCTTAGGAAGAAAATCCTTATCTCTCCACCACATACTTTGAAATCTAAAACTTCATCTTCCCCCTTTACTAGCTTCTTGAACACTAAGTTATACTGGGAAGTGGTCAGACAAAGACAAAGGGAGGGTACAAGTGCCCAAATTAAAAGAAGATTCTACCCAAAAGGGACCTACCAAAAATCTGTCAAGTCTTTCTAAGATTCTGGTGAATTTCTCCCTTCGATTGGTCCATGTATATTTACCATTCGAAGGGACCATGTTTGTCAATTGGTTTTTGGATACGAAGTCCCTGAAATCTTCCATGATTTGATAGGACATCCATAGGCCCCATCAATATATAGGCCTCTATTTTGCCTCTCAATCCTATTGATTAGGTTTCCCTTCAATTACGCTCAGTTGTCAGATCATCTCAAATGAACTGATACAGTGTATCTGCAACTCGGTTAGGCGGTTAACCTTGCATTGTGACTTGCACTTTTCTTGGAACTCACAACTTTCTTATTGTCATTTAATCTTCATCTCAAATTTTGAACTTGACTTTTTATGACCGTAGATCTTGTAACAAACTTCACCTTCATCCTTAGCATCTTCTTGATCTCTGTCTTCACATTGAATTTGTTCTATTCTTTGAATCCAATCTCTGTTCAAACTTTGTTCAGTGCTCGATGGCTTCAATGATTATCTTCACTAAGTGTCTGACTTTGCTCAGTTACCAACCTTGCTTAGTAACTGACCTTGCTCGGTTGTCAACTTTGCTTGGTGACTGTCTTTGCTTTTCCCGACCGACTAATACTTCACTGCTCGGTAACTAGGTTGTTCCCTTTACCAATTTGACCTCTCTTCTATAGCAACTTAACAACATCAAATGTTAAGTAAAAAAAATTATACCAATAGGTTCTC
This sequence comes from Thuja plicata, assembly GCA_018584345.1. NCBI lineage: Eukaryota > Viridiplantae > Streptophyta > Pinopsida > Cupressales > Cupressaceae > Thuja > Thuja plicata. The sequence continues at coordinate 101,682 of MU224880.1, read as the reverse complement.
ATCATTATCTGATCTTTATTATCTTCCCAATTAAGTTCCTCTCTGATTGATATGGAAACTTAATATAAACTAGAAATCAATTGCTTGACATCAATGACAATATAAAAATTGATCTAACCATTCTACTTTCTTGTATTCTTCTGAACTCGCTCTTCATCACCATTACCATTAGTTGGTTAACAATCTCCCTCTTTGGCATTGATGGCAACACTATCAATTGACGATGGTATACTCTAATCTCTCTGTACTATCTCTACTCCCTCTTAGCTTGTTCTTCCTCTTTTCCTTCTATCACATTCTCCCTCTTACATGTAGTCTCCTTTACTTGTGTATTCATCACTTACTTCTCCCTTATGTATTCATCAATTACTTACTATACTTCTCCCTCTTTGAAAACAATGCCAAAGATCCATACTCCCAAAATCTTGTTCAATTAGTGAATCATATCTTGCATGTACTGATTTCTTTTTGCATACATAAATCATTTCACAACTTCAAGCATCACCTAAAGTGTGATCACTTAGCATCAACTCAAAATTTAGATATTCTAATGTGTCCTAGAATTGATGCAACATGCCTCTTGCATTAATGAATGTTGGATAGGGGTAGGGCCCCTAATTTACCTCTAAGATACTCAAAAGCATCCTTGATAGTGGCTTAGTGAATATGTCAACATGTTATTCTTTTGAATTCACATATTCCAACATTACAAGCTTGTCTTACATTTTCTCTCTCAAGTAATGATACTTGATAGATATGTGCTTTGTCTTTGATTGCGTTATCGGATTCTTTGATATGTTTATAACACTTGTATTGTCACAATAGATAGTGATTGGATCAATGATATCTTCTTGCATACCTTCTAGTAGTTGTCTGATCCACACAATATTTTTACAATTCATAGCTACAACAACATACTCAGCCTCGACAGTAGATTGTGATATACAAATTTATTTCTTGCTTAGCCAGGTAACTAGTCTTTCTCCTAGAAATAAGGCTCATATACTTATACTCTTTTTGTCATCAATATTTCCAGCCCAATCAACATCAGTATAGACTTTTTTTTATATATTGCAATAGAGTATCAACTATAAGAAGAATACCATAACAAGTAATCAACAACAATCAAAGTTTTGTTGCTACCAACACCTAGCTAAACCATATACTACATAACTACAAAAGAGCCCTTATACAGTATATGTATATCCAATTTACAAAAAGGAGATCATAACATTATTTCTAAGATTTTGCCCATCCATCTGCATTATTCCTGAGATCTGTAGTGTCCCAACCATCATTTCTATTTCCCTGTCCTTGGCTGATCCAAGTGTCATTTCCAGCCTTGTTTCCCCATTCAATATTATACGTATCTTCTAGGTTATCTTCTCTATTTCCACCAGCTTAATTTTAAATTTGAGTGTCAATTTGGGTGAGGTCTTGAGTTTGGCCAGTGTTCTCTTCTTGAGGTGCATCGACATATGTGTAGGACTATATGTCTTTCTTGTATAAAATCATTGCTCCTTCTTTTACCAGTGATATAAACCTTTCCTCTGGCATCTCTATCCTTACAGATACATGTGAGACAATATGGAGATTTGTGAGTTTAATATAAAACTCTGTAAGATCATGTTTTCTAACTTGGAAGATCTCCTCGTTTCTCTGCTTCCAAATGACCCAAAGGATTTTAGCAGTTAAGGTAAACCACAATTTATTCATTTTACAATCAAAAGTATCCACAAAACCAATAACAACTTCATGCCAAGATAAAAAATTATGATAGTTCCACAAAATGGGATAACCAAAAAAACTGGACCATAATCTTTTAGCAAATTCGCACTCAAAGAAAAGGTGTTCAAAAGTTTCAGGGAAACTGCAAATGTAACAATAAATACTCTGTTGACCACACTGGGAAAGAACAAACCAACATCAATTTTCTTTAAGAGAAGAAACCAATGAAAATAGATAATTTTTGGTTTGACCTGAGAGTGCCAAAAAAAGTCAAAAGTAAAGTGCCATCTAGAGTTAGTCCAGTTAAGAGTCTAGTTTTGATTAATTCTGTTAATAATGCCTACATCCTCCTTGAGCATATCATATATTTTCTTACATGAAAAATCCCTCAGCCTATTGCCATCAATCCATTTCATAAGATCAATCATCTACATAGAACTCAACATTTTACCAGGGAATTCCCTTCCCACAACTTTAGATATTAGAGTATAAGTTTTTTTCTGAGAGTTTGGGATATTAAATTTGTCCCTAATATATTCCCAAGATCCCATATGGTTATCCATCAATACATCCTGTAAGAGATATTCCTTTTTGATGCCAAATTTTAGTTGAGCAGCACTGAGTCAATGCAAGAGGTTTACCATTTAAGTACACTCCCCACCAAATAGATCTATCCAAGACAGTAAAATAAGGATTTTTTCCAACAACATTTCTTGAACACATTTGAGGCCTAACCTGACACCATGACTTCCAAATGGCATGGAAAACCTTAGACCCAAATACCTGAATCTCAAAGTCTCCAAAAACAATGTCATTTAATGGAGTGCCTTCCCATTTCTTTCCTTTCTTTATGGTTGATCTCTCAATGTTATTTCTCACAAGAAATTTCCAAGGCTCATTCCCTCTTAGGGCTTTGAGAATCCATTTTGCTACCAAAGCAAGGCCTTGAATCTTTAAGTCCCTCAAACCAAGCCCTCCCAGTTTTTTTGGAGTGCAGCACCATTCCCACTTGACACAATGCCTCTTTCTGTTACCAATCCCATCAGACCACAAAAAATCCCTCAATATTCTTTCTAATTTATTGATTTGACTGTTAGCCAACATCCAAGAGGAGGCATAATATACCACATGTGAGGAGAGAACCTTTTGGACAACTTGTGTTCTACCAGCTAGAGACAACATCTGATATTGCCATTTGAAATGCCTGCTCTCAATTTTTTTATAGATCCATGTCCACATATCATTGATGGAGGGGTTAATGGAAAAAGGTATACCTAGGTATCTGACAATGGTAGAAGGTCATTCCCACTGCCACTCTCTACTATGTAACCATCTAGGGGGAACCTTTGTCCATCTCAATATATTATATTTGTGAGGAGCTATTTTGGTGCCTAATGCCATGCAAAAACTTGAAGTTTTCTAAGAACATTGTCAAAATTTTCTTCCTCCAACTATATGAAGAGGGTAGTATCATCAAAAAAATTCTCAACTAGAAGATCCTCACTATTGGGCAATTGGATCCCCTTAACAGGAGGATCGAGATTTGAAGCCTTAAGAATAAAAGACAAAACATCTGCAACAATGACATATAAGGCAGGGGCAAGAGGGCACCCTTTTCTATTACACCTTTCTAATGGAATATGTTCAGATAACTCTCCATTAACCTCAATCACAATTGAAGAATCTTTAAACAAAATACTAACCCATTTGCAAAAATATTCTGGAAAACCAAATGCTTCTGTCATTTTGAGAACAAACTGCCACTTGATTCTATCATAAGCTTTTTCAAAGTCTAGGAGTACCATATCCACATAGCCACATTCTAATCATCCATTTTGGCCCAATGCATAGCTTCCCAACTGGTAATGAGATTATCCAAGATGTACTTTCCTTTTATAAAACTAGTTTGAGTGACCGACACCACATTTTTAAGAATTTCCTTGATTCTTCTAGCCATTACTTTAGCAATAATTTTGTAAGATATATTTAGTAAAGTGATAGGTCTCCAGTTCTTGATCTGTGACTTATCACCATCTTTGGGTAGGAGTTCGATAAGTCCCCTATTAATTTTTTCCCCTAGTGACCTTGTTTCAAAGGCTTCTTCATACACTTCTAGCAGTTCACTAGAGATCCATTCTTTATTCTTTTTGTAGAACTCACCAAGCAGTCCATCAATTCTGGGATATTTATCATTTTCTAGAGACCCTATAGCTTCATCAATCTCCTTAAGGTTAATCCCATGTTCAAGGGCCCTATCCTATTTATGAGATACCTTCCTTGGGATTAGTTTAATACATTTGTTCATAATCTCAAGATTCTCAACTTTGTGTTCTGAAGAAAACCAATCCTTATAAAAATCTACAAAAGCCTTCAAGGTGTCCTTGCTGTTCTTGGTGACTCCACCTTCTACCTGGATGCCAGTAATCTCATCTCTGTTATGTTTTTCTCTAATCAAATTGAAAAAATATTTAGATCCTTTGTCCCCATCTTTAATCCATCTAGCTTTAGCCCTAACTTTTTTCCTTAAATTAGCTTTGGTGTTTATGAGAGATTGTTCAAGCTCTTGATCATTTCATTTTCCTTGTAATTGTGCTTCAACTTGATTGATTTTACTCTGATAGAAATTTTCTTTTTGATTCCTATCAATGGATTCCTTGGTTCCTATAACTTGAAACAACTTTTTCAATACCTTAACCAATTGGTCCCACTTGTCCATTGCAGAGAGTGTAGAGTTACAAAACTTGGATAGAATAGTAGCAATCCAGATGTCTTGGAGTGAGTCCTCATCCTCTAAAAGGGATGTGCTGAGTTTGAAGGTATTCTTATTTTTCATACTGATATTATTCTTATAATGGGTTTTAAGGATGATGCAGACTTGAATTGGAGAATGATCACACAAACTAGCCGGGGTCACTTCCACGGGATTTTGGCCAGGTTGTTGGGTTAGACCAAATAGGGACTTATTCAAATATATCCTATCTAATCTACAGTACATCATATTCTTACTAGCCTAATTATTGCACCATGTGAACCAAATATTATTATACTCTTGCTTCATATTTTCTAGAGGATCATTGATTTTAAACCTTCTTTTAAATTTAGCCCAAAAGAAAAATTCATTCCCTTTCCACTCATGTTTATTACCTCCACATTTGTCTTGTTTACTTTCAATCATATTAAAGTCACCTGTAAAGATCCATTTAGCATCTGGTAAGTTATTTTATAGCCATTCCCATGGTTGAGCTCTTTCTCTATAGTCATTGGATGCATATATATTACATATTCCCACCTCTTGATTATTATCCCTGAATATCCCCCACATTGCCCTTTGGCAAGGGGAAGTACCTTTAGAGGTCATCTTATCAGCCCACTTATTTCCTATCAGCATGACAACTCCTCCTTTTCCTCTATTATGTCCTGAATACATGTGCATGGCTTTGTTCCAAATTAATTTGAGAGTGTTATGGGTATGATATATAGTAACCTTGAAGACAAATAATGTCTTTTTTGTGAATCTTGTTACACCGGTTTCTAACAATGTATTTCATATCGGGAATTTCTAATCCCCTAACATTCCAACTGTGTATGTTAATCATCATAAAGTTTTGGGAGTATTTAGATTCTGACATAATCTGTTAAAACACTCTGGAATCTCTTTGTTTTGGAATCTAATGTTTTTCCCGCTATTTTTTAGACTGTTGCTTCTTTCATATGTTTTCCTCTTCTTCTTTTTGGATATTACTTATGTAAACCCATCTTTATCCTCTTCTTGCTCACAATGTAGAGACAATGAGAGGATGACATCAGGGGAGACAATGACTTTTCCATCAGAGTTTTGTTCCATATTTATTTCTCCCATTCTTCTTGCACATTTTCAGGAGGCATGTTGTTAGGGAAGACCTTCCCCTATTCAATTAAATGTTGATCGTGTCTTTTTAAAGCACTATTCTTCTTTATCTTGGATAAGACTATTTGTTGAGCATTTTGACAGGGGGCATTGTCTTCATTAACTTTCTCTCTGGGTATTGGAATGTATTGAGGATGTTAGGCAAAAGGATTCTGAATATTTTTATTTTGAGTAGGGGCAACAGTGTGAATTTCGAATTCATCCTCAAAGAGAGGATTAGACAAAGACACAAATTTATCCAAAGGAGAGTCTAAAGTCTCCCTTGCACTTTCATTATTATCTTTTGGAATATTGTTATCTTAGTTTTCATTACTATGACTTCCCTCATTTCCTTTACTAGGGTTACCAGTCGGGTCTTGGTTCTTGCCAATATGACTACTAACATTATCATTATTCATGATGGGAGGGTCTTTCTTATTCAAGGCTTCTTTGTTAATTTGTTTTTGAACATTTTGCAAGAGAGGGAAATCTCGTCTATTTTGGTTGTTAAGCTTGCAGTGAAAGGAAGTTCACATATCCCCGAGTTTGAATATGGTCCAATTCTATTTGTCCCCATCAATATCCAAGGAAATTTCATCTGGGAATACAACATCAAGGTTAAGAATAACCATGGATCGAGCATTGAGGTGAGGCAAGGTAACCTTGGCTTCTTCAACTTGGAGGACATAACCGAGAGGCTTGAGAAGGTGTGGAATGAATTGCCAAAATTTAGGATGGATATTCCTAAGTTCTACCCAGGTTGGTGTAGAGTGGGCAATGACCATTTCATACTTGCAATTGGGGGCACGTGGAAGAGCCCTGAACATAGTTTTTCCTACATTCCAATAACCTTTGCTTAATACTTTGTCTTACATCACATGATTTTTTAAAAAGATAACAGATAAACCTTTCTGAACCTTTCGACTAAAACTAACATTTATACCAAGATTTTTCCCCCAAATATTTCCAATCCAATCGTCCAAAAATTTACCAGCAGGAAGAAATTTCATATTCATACACAAAAAAGATGGCAATATTTTTTAAATAAGATTTCTCGGATTTAATAGCATTTACCATGTCTGCATTTGGAGAGAGAGCGAGGGTCTTAATGTTGGGCGACGAGGTCTCACCTTCCTCTACTCCATCCTTCTCCCCTCTGGAGCATTTTGTTGAAAACTCATTTCCATCTCCTCTTAGTCGATTTCCATTGGTACTGGGAGATCTTCCTCCACACTCTTTAACCACCTAAAACTGTGCTAACTCAGGTAAAACCATTTTCTCAGCCACAACTGCTTTGTACGAGGGTTTGTGCAGATCATTGTGTACATTATGCTCAATACCTTATGCCCTTTTATCACCACACTGACTATCTTTTCCACCATTACTCTCACCTACGACCATCATAATAACTTGTGGAAAATCAACCGAATCTAAAATCTAAATGGCCTTCATCATAGACAATAAATGGCACCCACGGTCGAACCAAAGTTGAAGCGGGGAAGAATAATGAAATGGATAGGAAAGAAAACCAAGCATACGAGCCACAAAAAGAAACAACATCAGAAAAGAACAAAATTAGACACAAAGAAGAAAGATAAATGGGGCACAAAAAACAAACAACACAGAAGCCACCACAGGAGCAGTACAAAGGAGTCACAGGTCCCTCCTACTATAGACGATGATGACATGACCTCTAATATCTTTAGGCCAACTTGTAGAGTGCTCACTCCTTAATGCCTATAGATGTCAGCGCAACTTGCATCAATATAGAATTTCAAGTCAAAGTCTTCTCCTTTATTGTATAGTAGGCCAAAATATTCAGTTGCTTTTAGATATCTAAAAATTCTCTTAATTGCAGACATATGTGTTTCCTTCAGATTAGAAGAAAAACTTGCAACAATCCCTACTACATGAGTAATATTGGGTCTACTATGCACTACATATTACAACTTACCAATCATGGATCAGTAGAGTTTCTCATTGAGTTCTCATGGCTCATCCTCTTTAGATAACTTGCAGCCAATGACCATCAGTGTTCCAACCAGTTTTGAGTCATCCATACCAAAGGTCTTTAGGATCTCCTTGATATACTTTGATTGTGTAATATATATATGAATATCCTTTACCTGTTGAATTTGAAGTCCAAGAAATAATTTAATCTCTCCAATAATAGACATTTCAAATTCCTTTCTCATCTCCTTAGCAAAATATCTACACAATGTGTCATTGCCTCCAAAGATAGTGTCATCAACAAATATCTCAACAATTAAATTTTTTTTAGTACCATCACATTTCAGATACACATTGTTGTTGTCACTAGCTCTTTGAAATCCTATTTTGATTATATATGAATGAAATCTTTCATACCATGCTCGGGGTGCTTGTTTCAAGCCACACAGTGTTTTGTGCAATTTGCAAACCATGTCTCGGTTAGTATTCTCAGCAAATCATTCATCTTTTTTAATCTCGGTATCCATTGGTATCTCTTCATTTCCATCATTCAGTGGAAGCTCTCTCTTCTCATCTTCTTCCTTGGTTTGTTCTTTTGGTAAGGTGTTAGGAATCTCAGTTTGTACATAGACAAATCTTTGATAATCCTCAAGTTCCTTCTTGTTGTCTTCATTATTCTTCTCTGCAAATTCACCAATCCTCACATTTTCACTTTCTACAATTTTGTTAGTATTCTTATTAAAACATTTGTAGGTTCCTCTCTTAGTAGAATATCTCAAGAATATTCCTTCATCTCCTTTAGAGTCAAATTTACCATCTCTTGCATCTTTAAGAATATAACACCTACTTCCAAATACTTTGAAGTAACTTACATTCGGTTTGTGTCCATACTAGATCTCATAAGGTGTTTTGTTAGTTCCCTTCTTCAGTTGTACTTGGTTAAGTGTATAATAAGCAGTGATGACTTGTTCTCTCCAAAAGGTTTGAGAAATCCCATTCTCAATCATCAGTGTTCTAGCACAATCCACAATGGATCTATTTCTCCTTTCTGTTATACTATTTTGTTGTGGTGTTCTCGGTGTAGACATCTACCTCTTTATACCATGTTCATTGCAGAAGAGTGTAAATTCATCAGATGTAAACTCTCTGCCTCTATTAGATCTTGGACATTTTAGTTGTCTCCCTGTCTCTTTTTCAACTCTAGCCTTGTACCACTTAAACATTTGAAATGAATTAGTTTTTTCTTTTAAAAATATAACCGACATCATTCTATAATAATCATCAACAAATAATATGAAGTATCTATCTCCATAGTAGATTTGTGTTCTCATGGGACCACATAGGTCGGTGTGTACTAACTCCAATATACCTTGTATAATATAGGTTTTCCTTGTAAAGCTTGATTTAGTCATCTTACCTAATTGACATCCCTTACGCATTATATTCTCAACTTTGTCTAGAATCAGTAGACCTCTTATTCTGTTCTTCTTGCTCACTTTGATTAAGTTGTCAAAATTAACATGACATACCCTTTTGTGCCATAGCCATACATATTAAATCTTAGCAAACATACAACTCCTTATGGATGTATCAAGGTAGAATAAGTTGTTAGTAATAACTGAGAGGGGGGGGGGGGGGGGGGGGCAGG
>MU224880.1:62729-83439 GCA_018584345.1 Thuja plicata | reverse complement strand
TCAATCTCTTTCTTGTAGATCTTCAACACCAAGTCTTGAATGGGTTCTTGAATTTGGAATAGGCTTGGAAGAAGGTGGATGGAGAGATCACCAAAAGGGCACCTTGTAGCTTCAATCCTTCAATGGCGTCCAATGGATCTCCTTCATGAAAATGGATACTTTAATGGATGAATGCTTGCTTGAAATCTTGCTTGATTGCTTGTTTAGAAGACTTCGTTTGCTTGATCATGGTTAGAGAAAATGAGAGAGAAAGCTTCCCTTTTATATGGAATTAGGGCACAATCTCCTAAGGAGGCCTACATAGGAGGATTAAATTCCCATTAAAGCCTTTACCCCTAGGAGAGGACCTATATTAAATATAATTTAGGAATCAACACTTCAAAACCTGAAACAGCCGACCCGGAAGCGGGAAATACTTTTTGCAAAGGCCAACCTCCTGAAACTGCAAGACCCTGGAATCTAAATCCTGGGTCAAGGTCGAGGTCAACCCTGACCCAGGTCAGGGTCGAGGTTGACATAGACCTAAAATGTCGACCTTGACCCTGAATCCTAGAATCACCAGTCTTCAGTCTAGAATGCAGAAATTAGGTCAAACAGGAGTGGAAAGAGGAACATAATAGGGAGGAAGCCATGTCAAGAACAGGAACCCATTCAAGGTGCTTTCCATGACCCCAAACCACTTACTCGGAAGGATAAACACATCTACAATGGAAGTGCTTCCATTTTCTGACTATACAGTGACCAATCTTACTGCATGAAATTTTTTTCAAAGGTAGCTTACCTTTGTACTTTTATTTACCTATCGGTAGTCTCCTAGCCAATAATGCTTCAAATTTAGCTTCATTTTTTTCATCTTCAACATATAGTTTTTTAAGCTCACTCTTACAACTAGGAAATCTTTCACTAGCACTACTTGCATATCCAACACTAGATCTATAATCTCTAGAATTCCCAATATTCAAAGATGATTTGAATGTAGATTCAATCTTAGAAATAGAATGCAAACTATTATCAAAATCATTCATCTCAAATGCAGTTAGCTTACTGATTGTAGGATCCAAAGTAACAACCATTTGTGGAATGGATCTCAGCTCTTGAATAGGAGACACTCAGATGACATAGATAGGTAGTAGTGTTCTAAGCATCTTGCTTGTAACATCTTCTTCATTAATGGTTCAACCAACACCTCTAATAGCAATAGAAATCTCTTTTAGTCTTCTGTTGTATGTTGTAATGTTTTCTCCTTCTTTCATTCTCATTGATTCAAACTTTCCTCTTAAGCTTTCAACCTTAGCTTTCTGAACATATTAGTCTCTGTAAAACACCAGTGTAAGCCTATCCCACATCTACTTAGCAATATCACAACCTTCTAAATCATTGAACTCTAGGTTGGTGAGAGTAGAAGCTATCTCTATCATCACTTGTGTATGTTCTTATATTTCTCTTATTTTCTCAAGTGTCAAAGGACCAAACAGTGGAGGTGAGTACTCATTGTCAAGATGATTTAGTGCATAATCTCTAATACTAGATATGTGAAGCCTCATTCTATTCTGCCATGTAGAAAATTTATTCCTATTCAACTCTAGTGCTTCCCTCTTATACATATTTGGATCTTTAACTCAAGTACCTTAAAACTTATCTTCTCAGAGCACTAGCTCTGATACCAATTGTTGGTTTACCCTACTAATGATGGTTTACTAAGAGGGGGTGGTGAATCAGAAAATATTGATTTTGACACTTTAAAACTAAACCTTTGATTCAATTCGGTGATTTAAATAACAACAACAATCGAAACTTGTAAACACTTCATAAAATTGATAAACAACATATAATACAAGCAAATAAAATTCACAATCATCAAGCATCACATGTAACGCCAAATTTAACGAGGAAACCCAATTAGGGAAAAACCTTTGTTCGAATTGTCGCCCACAAAAAGAAATACTCTTCTGAAGTATGCTCGGTTAAGAGCTAATCTAGTTAAAGATTACAATGCACATTTGTTAGATGTGACCCTGTTAGGGGATTTACCTCAGGTCTATTAAGATCATCACCTTGTTAGGAGTGGCCTAGCCAAAGGGGCTTAAACATTCATCCTAGAATGTTACATTTCACAAGGATTTACAAAAGTACTTGTTAGGTCACTAGGTTAAGAGATTTTCTGTTGTAAATATTAGTAAGCAATAGTGTACACATTTGACCTGTAATTATGCAACTATCCTTTTCTTAATTAGATCCCTTATTCTCTCTCTGAAACTTACTAGCATCAACAACTTATCAGTCTCTCCTCTGGACTGGTTCTCCAACTCTTTCACCACTCTGCTCGGTAGCTCTTCAACTATTCAATTCGCCATCAACTCTATATAAACATATAGACTCATAAATATATAGGCCTCTATTTTGCCTCTTAATCCTATTGATTTTGTTTCCCTTTAATTGCGCTCAGTTGTTAGATCATCTCAAATGAACTAATACAGTGTATTTGTAGACCAGTTAGGTGGTTAGCCTTGCCTCATGACTTGCACTTTTCAGGGAACTCGCAACTTTCTTTTTGCCACTTAATCTTCATCTCAGATTTTGAACTTGACTTTTCATGACCATAGATCTTGTAACAAACTTCACCTTCATCCTTAGCATCTTCTTGATCTCTGTGCCTTTGCATTAAATTTGTTCCGCTCTTTGAATTCAATCTCTTTTCAAACTTTGTTTTGTGCTCGGTGAATTCGGTGATTATCTTCACTCGGTGTCTAACTTCACTCGGTTACCAACCTTGCTCAATAACTGACCTTGTTCAATTGTCAACTTTGCTCGGTGACTGTCTTTGCTTTTTTCAACTGACTAACACTTCACTGCTCGGTAACTAGGATGTCCCCTTTACTGATTTGACCTCTCTGCTACACCGACTTAACAACATCAAGTGTTAAGTAAAAAACAATTATACCAATAGATCCTCATCATTATCTAATATTTATAATCTGCCCAATTAAGTTCCTCTCTGATTGATATGACAACTTAATATAAACCAGAAATCAATTTCTTGACATCAATGACAAAATAACAACTGATCTAACCATTCTACTTGCTTGTATTCTTCTAAACTTGGTCTTCATCACCATTACCATCAGTTGGGTAACATCTTGTCTAGTGCAATAGATAGATCAAATCCCATATAATTCAAGGTGTTAAGAAAATTTCAAAAGGGCGATATTAAAGATATCTTCTTCATGTTAATGCCTATTTTTACAAGATCTCATTACGTCAAGGCGACCTTACAAGAAGACGAAACTTATTTCAGACAAGAAATACCCTTTCCAAGTGAAAAACTTGCCTCCTCACAACAACCTCTTGAAATTGAAAAGGAAGTAGAACCAATCACAATGACATTTCCCTATGGATTTATGGATCCTAACCTCATCAATCATGTTAATAAAGCCACCAATTCCCATAACGACGATCAGAATGGTGGAAACAACAATAAAAATAACAATGGAAATAATGAGGGAGGTAATGATATTAACAATGGAGGAAATAATATAAATGATGGAATAAATAAGGACCATCAAGATAAAGAGGCCACTGAAGAGAGAATAAATGAAGCGACGCAAAGCCCTTTCTTTATGAAAATCATGGAGAAAATCTTAGAAAGAGATAGGGAGGAGTATTTCTTTGACATAGCTCTAGAAGGGGTAAATCTCCCCTGTGATTATAATATGACTAATTTAAAGAAGAATGAAGAAGAAAAAAATCCAATTGTAATCATGAATAAACAATTCAAACTTTTCCAAATGCAATTGGATAACATGAAGAAAACGGTGGCTCCAAAGCCATTCTCAATCGAAGCTATATGTCTATTTCCTTTTGATAAGACTTTAAGTATGGTACCATTTCCTTGAAATGTGGTCCTTCCTAAATATGATAAGTATGAAGGAGCATCTAATCCACAAGATCACTTAAGGGAATTTTGTGCATTAATCTTGGAATTTATGCATGATACCACCTATTTAATGAGATTATTCCCAAGAATTCATAGAGGACTAGTGATGGAATGTTTTCAAAGCTACCCTCATGCATTCAAACATTTGAGGAGTTAGCCTCAAAATTTATGACTCATTATTCGTATAACATGAAACATGAGGTCACTATGATTAACTTATGTAATACCAAACAAAGAGACAGAGAAGCATTTTTGGTCTTCTTATAAAGATGGAGAGCGATATTTGCTCGATATCGTTGAAGTGTGCTGAAAAAGGAAAATATGGATATTTTCATGAATAGTTTAAACACATAAATGAATTATCGGTTAAGATTGCAATGTCCATGTAATTTTGAAGATTTTATTAAAAATGGAGTTACAATGGAGGAAGTGTTATTAAAAAGTGGAGAAATCAAACTCTACAAGGAAAATAAGAATTTTCCTAATAATCACAATAATTCCAACAGTACTAATCGGTCTCCTCCTAACAACAATCAATTTTGGTTAAAGAATACCAACAATGGCCTGGTTAATGATGGAGTTGTTGAAGCAAACAACATAAAAGCTACTCCTTTCAATCTCACAAGAGGATCTAACTAGGCAAACAAAGTGAACCAATCAAAAAAGATCCCATTCAATAACAATAACTTGTCCAATAATCAAGAAGCCAACAAACCAAAACCATTCTTTAGCCCATCACCAAGAAGGAAGTTCACACCCTTGGGTGAAACTCTTGAGAATGATTTAAGGACTCTTATTGCCAACAAAATTATTGTTCTACCAGAATCAAGACCATATGAACTACAAGTTAAATCCTCATGGTGGAATGACACTCATCATTGTGAATAACATCAAAATAAAGAACATAAAACCAATGAGTGTATGAGGTTAAAAAATGTGGTCCAAGATTTAATAGATAATGGTGTGATTAAAGTGGAATGGCCTCAAAATAATGAAGATCATATGGCCTTTAAAAATCCTTTCTTTAATCATGAGAAGGGATAATCTTCAAATAATAATCAAAACAACAAAAGAGGAAACGACAAAGTCAACTTTGCACATGGCTATGATAATGTTACCAATTCCTTATCGGGACATGAGAATACTATCAATGTTATTGTAGTAAAGGATCAACCAACCAAAAAAACATCTAATGTTTTTACTAGGGGGAAAGCATCAAGGATAAATCTACAAGGAACTACCCCAAATAATATTGGTCCAAATCAAATATCTTCCACTTCAAGGCAATACAACCTTGTGGACCAATTGCAAAAAACACCGGAACAAATTTCAATCTTGGAACTATTAAAACTTTCACCAAACCATAAGGATATTTTAGAAAGGGCTCTTGTGGAAACCAATGTTCCTGATACCTTGGATGTAAATAGATTTCAAAATATGGTTGGTCACCTCATATCACCTCATTGATTGTCCTTTTCCAAACAGGATGATATGTCCACCAATCATCCCCAAAATCTCCCATTTCATATAGAGGTTTTGATACACAAGCACCGTGTCAAAAGAGTACTCATTGACAGTGGAGATGGTTTGAACATTTGTACATTAAGTCTAGTCAAAGCCTTAGGATTTTTCGAAGAAGTTGTGGATCCAAGAAAGAAGATTACCATTAAATTTTATGATGATGAAGAGATATCTTCTAAAGGAATGGTGATTTTTCCCATCCAAGTGGTGTTAGAATGATTTTAGAATAACAGATGGGGGAGGGGTGAATCAGTTATCCTCAGGTCTAGATGTAGCAAATAAAAATTTTCTGCATTTCAGATCTACTTGACAACAATAGCATATGTCAACAACTTTAATCATGTAGTTTACTGTCTAATGAAATTGCTTGTAGAAACATAGCATTAAAACAAACCATAGGCATTCAAACAAGTTGACACAAGTATTTAACATGGAAACCCAATATGGGAAAAGCCACCAGTAACATGCTACCAAGTTTTCACTCTTCTGAAGTGAGCTCTGTGAGGAGGCAACCCTGTTAAAGGTTACAATAACACACTGTTAGGTGTGACCTGGTTAAAGGATTTAATCACCCTATTAGGAGTGGCCTTGTTAGAGGACTTAGAACATTCCACCTGAATGTCACCTTGTTAGAGGATTTATACAAATGACTGTTAGGTCAACCTTGTTAAAGGATTTAACTGATATAATGGTTATAAAGTAATCAGCAGTTGTGATCTGATACATACAACTTACTTTGAAAATTTAGATCCAATTACAGCTCTGATGTTAACTTATTGGATGGCCTGCATTGTCATTTCAACCTTATGATCTGCTTGGAAATCCGTCAAGCAATCACACATGCAACTCTCTGCTTCTGTATTCAACCTTCACTGCTAGATCATGCCTAACAGTAAATCAACTATGCAATCCTCTTGCATACACACATGTGCTTCCACATTCAGTAGCAAACTGAGCACACTCAAAGAATAATCCCTGAGGTTATCATATACCTCTCTTTCTAGGTCAGATAAATCTTTGCTACTTAATCAAGATTGTAGATCTTAGGTTAGGTCAGATCCAACAGATCATTCCATCATTTACATTACATTTACTTCTCCAAAGTAGTCTCTAATTAAATCTTGAAACCATGCATTAATTATAGTTACCCATACATTAAATGATGTGGATCAATCTTTAATTAACTTTACATATCCCAACAAAATTAACTAAGTCGGCCAGAGATCTCAAATCTCATCATTAATCCAATTACTGTAAGTCAGCCAACATCACTGTTTCCACTCGGCAATTTCACTGGTGCTCGACACTGAACAAAATTTCTCGTCACAAACAACTTCACTCGGCACAAGCAACTTTGCTTGGCACAAGCAACTTTTCTCGGCACAAGACAACCAGAAAAACTGTCTTTGAAAGATAAAAAACTAATTACTTTTCCAGAGTGCCAACTGATCAAGTACCCTTTTATTTTCCTTAACTCAACCATTCACTTGGTCTTCTTGCTAAATCTTCTTCATCAACAGTGGATATGGTACTCAAATAGATAAAAATAGTCTCACCAGTTAAGGTTTGACAACAATGACAAAATAACAATTGCTTGCATTGTCACTTTCCAACAGTGGGACCAGTTCAAAAGGATACTATTTGCCAAGTGCTAGACATCAAATTAACTTATAATGTATCTTTCTAGGGAGAATGTGGATTCATGAAATGTAAATGGTACCTTCAACTTACCATCAATGCATTAAGTTCCCGTACATGGGGGAAGAAATCACTATAAGTGGAGACTCAAATCCATATCAAAGAAAAAGTTCTTAGCCCAACTTTGAGTGCTAACTCAAGGAAAGACAAAACTAACCCGTCTACATCAACTAAGGGTAAATAGAAAGATAGTTTTGTAGATGAAGGTACTGCAAATACTAATGTAAGTGTGTCACATCATAAGAAGGAAAATTCAAAATCCTCTAGAGTTGAAATAGAAGAAGCCAAAGAGACACACTCTCAAAAGATGACTAAATTGATGCACAACTTTGAAAAATAGTGCAAAATCAATCAAAAAGGGGTAGGAGAGTAGTCAATGTCATTGTTTGTTTTACCTACTTCTCCAAAGTCACATGTCTGACCGTCTAGTGCTCATTCTATGGAAAAGTACAATGCCCATTTTGTAAGAGTAAGTGATCCCTCATCCATAGAAGAACAAGACAATGAATTGTTGAAGTGGATTTATAAAGAGGATGAGACTTCAAGTTCTCATACCAAAAGGGTTCAACATGTTAGCATTCAAATCGATTAATATGTAAAAGGTTTTCAAATCATGCAAAAAAATGGGATATAAAGGAAGAGGACATTTGGGCATAAGGACTAAAGGATTGTTAGAACCCATACAACCTCCTTGGAGATCTAAAGATGAAAAATCTAGAATAGGATATCAAGAACAAGGAAATGATCCAAAGAACTTCAATAACTCCTATGAACACATCCATATGATAGATTCAAAAAGTGAAGATGAATCCACCAAATACGAATAAGATTCATTATCTGATGCTTCTTTTCATGACAACTAAGTGGATGTAATTCATACCTATGCTCCTACATCTAGTGCAAATAAACAACCAAGTGTTGATCAAGGATCAAGTTCTAATCAAGAGCCAAACAATGATCAAGAATCAGATTTAAGAGAAGAATCAAATGGAACTCCTTGGGTGGGACAAGGTGAACCATGGGTACCTTCATGGTTAGGAGAATAAAACATTAGGTTTAATCCACAAGAAATCTAAGAGGACTCGAGTGAGGATGATTTCAATCCAAGTTCTATGGAACACCTTGAGCAAGCTCATGCCATAGATTTAAGTGATACAATGTATGAACCTCATAATGAAGTCATGTCCTTAACCTCATAGATACAAATTTACCTGATGAACCTTTATCCCTTATCCATCCCAAACTAATTGATTGGGACCTATCCGAGCCAAATGACATACTTTCTTTTCCCAATGATAATTTTGTGGCCCTATACCTAAATACGGTTGAACCATCTTTCACCAATGAACTTGATCAAAGCATATAAATTAAAGCAAGTGGACAATATATCAATATAAAGGAAAACAAATAAAAAAATAAAAAATGAAATGGTCTAGTGTTGAAAACCACAATGTGGCAGTGGTAGACCCAAAAAAGTAAAATTAAAGGATGTTTTCGAAGGTGAAAACCCAACTGTGGCACCTAAGGAAGAGAGATTGGACACCTTGCTAGAACATGATGAAGAAATATCTCCCATATTGATTGAAACTATAAATAAGGTCAACATTGGCACTGAATAATAACCTAAGTTCATATACCTTGCATCCTCATTAACTCCAACATAAAGTAAATATTTCATCCAATTCTTCATAGAAAAACAAGTTAATTTTGCATGGTCTTATGCAGATATGCCAGGGCTAGATCCAAGTTTCATTATGCATCATCTCAATGTTAGCCCTGGGGTTAACCAAGTCAAACAAAAGCTAAGGAAGATCCATCCCCTTGTGGCTTTATTAGTAAAAGCAAAATTGGAGAAATTATTAAAAGCGTGTTTCATAAGGGTCATAGCCTATGTTGAATGTATATCCAACATTATACTAATAAAAAAACATGACAATTCAATCAAGGTGTGTACAAATTTGTGGGATCTCAATCTAGCATGTCCGAAGGATGATTTTCCATTACCCAGCATTGATGCTATAGTGGATTTAACATCAGGACATTCTAGGTTTTCCTTAATGGATGGTTTTAGTGGCTATAATAAAATAAAAATAACTCTAGAGGATAAGGAGAAAACAACCTTCACATGCCCTTGGGGTTCATTTTTTTGGAACATCATGCCCTTTAGCCTTAAAAATATTGGAGCTACCTATCAAAGGGAAATGACCATAATTTTTCATTATATGATGCATATATTTCTTGAATACTATGTAGATGATATCTTAGCTAAATCACATGAAAGGAAAGATCATCTACCAATCTTGGAAAATATTTCACAAGGCTGGAACAATTCAAAGTTAGGTTAAATCCTAAAAAGTGTGCATTTGGGGTACAATCTGGAAAATTGTTGGGATACATAGTGTCGACAAAAGGAATAGAGGTTGATCCTAAGAAAGTTCAAGCTATCATGGAGATGGATGCATGAAAGAACATAAGTCAAATCAGGTCATTGCAAGGAAGGTTGCAATCTATAAGAAGATTCATATCTCAATTGGCGGAAAAATGTCATTCTTTTACTCAACTGCTACACAAAGACATAGTTTTCAAGTGGGATGCACAATGTGAGAAAGATTTCTCCTTATTGAATTCATACTTGATGAATCCACCTATACTTATGTCGCCTATCAAAGATAAGCCTTTACTCTTGTATATTTCAACAACAGAACGCTCTTTAGGGGTATTATTGGCTCAAGAAGATAAATATGGAAAAGGAAAGGCAATCTATTATCTTAGCTTCATTAACTTAATTATAGATTCATTAAATGAGCATACCTCGCAGTAGTTTTTACTTCCCAAAAACTATGTCATTATATGTTGGTACACAAGGTTAAGCTCATTGTTAAAATCGATCCTCTCAAATATCTACTTAGCAAAACAACTCTCACGGGGAGATTGGTCAAATGGGTAATGATATTGAGAAAGTTTGATATAGAATGTGTGGATAGAAAAGTCAACAAGGGATAGGTCATAGAAGATTAATTGGTGGAGGCTCCTCTAGTTGTTGATCACCCTATCCAAGTTGAATTTCCAGACTCATAAATCATCAATGTTGAAACAAAAACATGGAAACTATACTTTGATGGATCTTACACACAACATGGATCGGGGGCAGGCATTATTTTGATTACACCTCAAGGTTATACAATTCCTAAGTCCTACAAACTCCTTTTTCCATGTACCAATAATATTGCAGAATATGAAGCTTAAGTCATATGCATCAAAATGGCTTTAGAATGGAAAGTAATTGAACTGCAAGTTTATGGGGATTCTCAACTATTCATAAATCAAATTAATGATGAATATCAAACAAAGGATGACAAATTAATGCCTTACAAGAGGATGATCGATGATTGGAAAAAGTAAATTTTTTATCACTTTTGAGCAAATACCAAGAGAAAAGAATAGAACAACAAATACCATGGTGACCTTAGCTTCTCTTCTTCAAATGCCAAAACAGAATGCTCGGTATGAATTCTCAGTGGAAGAATTGGTGAAACCCGCATTTGACTTGCATAATTCCCAAGTCATTTGCCTATTAATTGGATATGACTCACCTTGGTATGAACATGCATCTTTTCTTACTTACAAGACCAAACTTTACTCTTGGACCAAACTCGTAATCAAAAGAGACATTTACAGGCATCTTTTCTTACTTACAAGACCAAACTTTACTCTTCGACCAAACCCATAATCAAAAGAGACATTTCATACGTCAAGCTTCTTGATACACCATCCTTTCCAGAACATTGTATCACAAGAGTCTTGTTGGAATGCTTCTTAGGTGTCTAGAGGATGAATAATCAAAATTATCTTTACAGGATGTTCACGAAGGGATCTGTGGGTCTTATGCGAGTGGGTTAAACTTAGCTAAGAAAATCTTGCAAATGGGGTCCTTTTGGCCAACCTTAGAGAAAGATGATTTTCAATTTGTTAAAAGATGTAAGAAATTCCAATATCATGGGGACATGATTCACATGCCTGCACAAGAGCTACACCCGATGACCACACCTTGGCCATTTTATCAGTGGGGATTTGATTTAATAGGGTTGATTTATCCACCTTCATCCAATGGTCACAAGTATATTATAACTGCAACGAAGTACCTCACAAAATGGGTAGAAGATGTGCCTTTGACAACTACAACGGGTAAAAAAATTTCCATGTTTATCCTAAATCACATCATTTTTAGATATGGCATTCCTCATGCTATAATAACTAATAATGGAAAACAATTCAAAAATAAAGATGTGAAGGAGCTATGTCAAAAATTCCATATTATACATCCTTCATTTTCAATCTATTATCCTCAAGGGAATGGTCAAGCAGAAGTGACAAACAAAAACATTCTCAAGAATTTGAAGAGATCAGTTGACAATTCAGGAAGGAATTGACATGTTCAATTAAACCCAACATTATGGGCATATAGGACAAGCATCGGAACACCAACAAGGGAAACACCATTTTCATTGGTCTATGGAGCAAAGGTTGTATTACCTTTAGAGGTCAATATTCCATCCTTGAGAGTTTACTTACAAGGTTTGATAATAGATGAGGATTATAGGTTTGCAAGACTTCAACAACTTGAGCTATTAGAGGAACAACAAACACAATCATATGAACACCTTAAGGTTTATCAAAATAGAAAATCAAGGAGTTATAACAAAAAGATAAAACCTAGAGTGTTTCAAATTGGTGATTTAGTGTTGAGAGAGAATCCTAAACTTTAGGTGGAGCGAGAGAAGAAAGGAAAATGGGAAGCAAACTGGTTAGGGCATTTTATTATCACTTCTTCCTTTGGCACAGGGACATATAATTTGGGTAAATGTGATGGGAATGAGTTGCAAGAACCTATTAATAGCATTCACTTGAAAAGGTTTTATACCTAATCAGACAAAAGTGTATAGGTTGAAAGAGTATCAGATGAAATAATATTAGATGAATAAAGCATCATTCCTTGTATAGTGAAAAAGAGAAAAATCCAAAAAATAGTGCAAAAAGATCATGAAGAAATCCAAAAATAATGGAAATAGTTTTGAGAAAAGAAAGAAAAAGGTGGAAAATTGAGCATGAAGAAAAGCAAAAAACATTCACATATGGACCTTGAAAAAAATTGTTATCTTGGTGAAAACTTGGCAAACAGGCACCTTGGTAATAAAAATAAAAATAAAGATAAAAAGTGCCACAGTGAAAACCTAGCAATAGGCACCTCGGTAGCAAAAAAAGAGAAAAAGAGCAAAAAATTCAAATGGTGAAAACCTGATAAACAAGCGTCATTTGTCCTTTAGGTCTTGCCTAGTTGCATGGTCACATTTGCATTTTTCCATCACCATTGTATATATCCTTGCATCTTTCATTTATACATAGTCATAATAAAGTTTCTAAGAAATTTTTTGTATATACCTATCTTTTTTCATACCTTGGATCTTATTTTCCCAAGCCCAACACTTTTCTTATTCATATTGGGGGCATTCATCAAAAAACAACGAATTTCATCAAGCGGGCATAAATTCACACAAATCAATGCATCAAACTACAACAAATGGACACTTGAACCTTTGATTTACATCATTTGTTTGATTCACATCTGATCTTGACACACACTTAATCCTTGACCTTCATTGAATTATTATTATCAGGATTAAAAATAAACAAGCCCCAAGGATCAAAATGGATGAAGTTCTATTTGAAATATGGATACAACAATAGCACTAAGGTTTCTGATGAGGTATTGAATTTTTAAGTCATGTCTTTCTAGTCAATCGATGATGTTCAACTAGATCGGCAAGGATGAAAGCATGATATCTTTTCTTGATTTCTGTGTAACTATTTTTAAGATTGATTCATTGAAGTATGCAACTTTGTCTAAAGACATGATCATCAAAGAATCATCGAGGATATTTGCATATGGAAGGGATTCAATCTCTATCTGTTTATGCAAAGGATAACTTGATCATTTAGATCTTCCATACCTTAATGCCAACATCCACTTGCAACATTGAATCCAACAAAAGCAATATTCATACTCCCATGGTTGAACCAATGAGAGTTGTACCAATTTCATAATCGAAATCTGAAAAAGTAGCATTCATATCATCATGGTTTGTTAATATCATTAGTGATGATTGTACATGCTAGAGGTACCAAAAATCTCAATGATGAAAGCTAATCCATGCATTCTTTGTAAAAGTGACAGTTAGTTGCATTCATATATATTAATTGCATAAAAGGATTTCCTAGGCTAGGGAGTAAATTCATCAAAGGCTGACATCATCAAAGTTATTTTTGAATCGAGTATGTGGAATTTTTATCAAAAACAACATTGCACATCATCAAAGCATTAATCATTAATCATTTTTTATCAATCATTAATCATCAATCATTAATCATTAATCATTAATCATTATTCACTATTAATTATTAATTATTCATTATTCATTATTATAAAAAAAAGCATTAATCATTAATCATTATTCATTATTATAAAAAATCATTAATCATTGATGAGAGCATTTCATTCATTGAGGTGCATTCATACATGTTAAAGTTGCATTTCATCAACTCATATTAAATTATAAAATAAAAACAAAGTAAGGTATGTCGCATTCATCATTTAGCTTCATTTCATACATTTCCATCATCATTAAGAGCATTAAAATAAATAGCATTATCATACATTTGGCATCCATCGATATTATGCCATACGTAAGACAACTCTCATCCACAACATATAAAAGTAAATTCATAATAGAAATCATGTAGAAGGGCATCCATGTATCATCAAAAACTATAAATCCTACATATAATGACCTCATAAAGAGAACACGGAATCAAGAGAAAGAGTGTCTGTCATAAAAGTGATAATAAAATGTCTATCAAATGGCTATCAAAGATATATCAACCAAAGCTACATCATAATTTCTATCAAAATATATAATGGTACATCATATAACAAGAGGGAGGGTCATGATCTCAACTAGGGATACCACCTGTCCCATCTGTCCCTCTACCAGTTGAACTACCTGGATTTGTTTGAGGTACCTAACTAGTTGTAGCTACACTAGGCCTATGTGCCATGGTAGTCACAAACTGATCCATCTAGGTACTCATCAATGTCATACCAGCTTGTAAAGCCCTGACACCATGGGTCAAAGTATTTGGAACTTGTGGAGCCACTGGCTGTGGAGCCACTAGACTCTATGGAGTAGTTGGAATAAGAGGAACCTATTTACATGAGCTAGCTGAGCCTGTCTGGATACTCTTTTTCGTTGATGAACCCAAACTACTAATGGAATACGAGGAGCTCTTCCACCACCCCTCATCCATACCCGATCACCTTGCATCTGTACCTAGCCATCTCTCATCCTCAACCTACCCCTACCTCTCCCACCACCACCACCTCCAGCACTATCTCTCTGATGAACTCTCTGTCTCACATGTCCACCACCTCTCCCACTATCGCCTCTGGCTCCATCATCATCTGACTGATCATCTATATCAGGTATAGGCTCACTTGGATCTGTAAACCGCAAAAATTTGTGTCAAGCAAACCACTAAGTATAATCTAGACATCCCAAAATCCATCACATGATCTAGCATGTCCCATGCCATGTAGCTCATCCTGTATATCTCATCATAGGCATAACGATACTACACCTGTGGACCCCACATAGATCTCTTCATCTATACTCATGCATATAAAGCCAATCCCTATGGGATATCCTGCGTCCTCCCATACTATCACATCACTCTATAGAAGAAGAATCTCTTAATAACCAAATGAGACCGACCTATCATCCATCGTGGTGCATACATAAATGGAAGCTCTATATCATCCTCTCTGCAAGCCTTAAATTTGAGGTATGGTTGCCATACTACCTGATCGATGTCATCTAACATACGATGCCAAAAATCTATATTTCCCAGATGAGGCTGGACAATCACTCCCTCATATAGAAAACCAAACGGCCAACCAGGATCTCTGTGTCTCATTGCAATGGGTATCATAACAGGAATGTCCTCCCATGTCCAGAGTTGTAATAATATTGCACCCACTAAAAGTGCAACACCCTGTCAATACACAACATGATGAAGCTCGTGATATAACTGGGTTAAAACACATGAACCCCAATCAAATCTCCACGGATCTGCAATCATATCCTCCAGAATCTGACCCCGTCCAACAACAAATCCATGTTCTCGTCGATCAGGAATAAGGAAATCGCTGATCAACAAACCCAATACTGTAGGAAGTAGAGGAAATTAGATAAACTGTGCCCAAGGAATACTCTCATCACCAATAGTGGGATCACTAAACATACGTCTGCATGTCACACCATCATACACCTGATCGCAATAAACCAGACCACCTCGAGTCAGAATCCTAAACAATCTGTACACATCCTCTAGGGTAATTGTCATCTCTCCCATCGGCAAGTGAAAAGTATTATGGTCAGAGTGCCATCGCTCTGCCATAGAAGTGAGTAGTCCACGATTCATATGGAACCGAGACATCTCTAGAAGAAAGGACAAACTACAACGTCCAATCACCTGCCGCTCCTGGGTGGATAGCTGATCGACCATTTCTAATGGCCACGGAGGTAAACCATGCATGTATAACTTCCAGAACTGCACCTATTTTGAAATCAAGTGGAATCACATTAGTATCATCATTTTAGTGGGTCATCACAAGTCAATCAAAGATATTCTATCATCCTATCGCTTGTCTTGACCACATCAATTTTTTTCATAACTCTATATCGTGAGAACGAAAAAAAACATTAGTTATCCTACCAACCTATCAGGATTGACATCATAAAAATTCACCAAATGTTGGAACTAATATCAAAAACACTTATCTTCATCAACATATCAATCAATCGACTGATCGACCACTCGGCCGAATCAGATGACATTCAAATCAGGTTTCAATTCATCAAATCAAGCTACGTGTTATTTTATCTTAGTGTATGTGTCATTTCACATCATTCTACGTGTAAAAATATGTATGCACTATTTTATTCTTACTACGCATTATTTCATTCCTCAGAACTGCTACAACAAGGTGTAAGTGCTAGTTTTGTTACTACATGCTACTTCACTCATCACACACACTTGAAAAATTAGATTTTTGCATTAGGGTTTCTACGTGCTATCTGATATCTCCTACGTGCTAAAACCTAATGTTCCTAAGCACTATTTTTCTCTATACTACGCGCTATTTCATATCGCAGACACGCTAAAACAAGGTTATACACGTTACTTAACTGATACTACGCACTACTTTGCTAAAAATTCAAAAACTTAATCTAATAACGCGTAAAATCCTACCAGAAAGAAGTAAAAATTCAAACTTGATCAACAAAGAGGGATTTAAGCACTCACCGGAGGTCCATAGTCTGTCAGACGCTGAAATCGGTGCCCTCGCTTGAATTGGCATAATCATCGTGATCAACTTTCTCAGTCACTTAGAGCTCCAAAGGGTAAAAAGTTAAAATGATTAGTTAAAATGACTTTTTTTACCTCAATTTATTCCCCTTTTGACTTGATGGGAAGGTATTTTTTACCTTTATTTACCTCATAAGGTTAGAAATTTCACACTGGGCCATTTTTCGGACATCATGGATTATAAAATAATAAATCACAATTGAGATATCACATCACATTTTCAAAATTTTCAAACATCAATTTTGCTTTCATTTCCGAGGGGCAAGATATTATCAAAATGTGAAATCAGTCAATCAAATGTGGGGCAATTAAAATTTGAAATCATCATCAGTGGGGCATTTTATCAGGTTATTTTCACATCAGGGCATCACGTCAGATTTTTTATCAGAAATGAGTTGTACCAGCGAATCAGACATCGATATCAGATCAACCAATCAAACATCATACATTCTTTGATCCAATGCGCTTCACACATCGATTCAAAGAGGGGAATTTGTAGACACCTAAATTTGGTCAAGAAAAATCAAGCAAAGAGCGAAGTGAGCAAATCAAGCAAAATCATGAATTAATTGAATTATCAAAGCTATTGGATTAATTAAATAAAAAAGATCAATTAATTATGCAATTGATATTAATCAATTAATTGTATAGTTAAATCAAATTAAATCCAACCCATTCAAGGGTGCACATGGCTAAAATAAATCAAATTAATTAATTAATCAAATTTAATTACTCTCACCCATCATTTGGGACAAAATTTGAATCAACCAATAAGAGTAAGGATTTGAGCTCACATGGATCAAGAATTCTCCATCACACATCATGAGAAGCATCTTGACCCTTCATTTTGTCTCTTTGCTCCAACCTTTGAAACCAACATTTACCTTGTCTTAGCATTTGAAACTCTTGACTCAACTCAACCCTAATCATGATTAATCAACTCTACCCCCAACCCTTGGGAAATCATTTAGATAGAAGCCATTTTGAGAGCAAAATGGGAACACACACATTCATGAGCAAAGCATCATCACTATAGGCAGTTGTATTGAGTTTATAGAATTCGCATTATATGATTTGCATAATAGTGATCAATTTTGAAGCATTTAGTACAATTTGAGGTAAATAGGGCATAATCACATCATTCAAAGCTTCAATTTCTCATTTCTAGGATTGTCACTAATGGATGTTAAGCTGAGAGCATTCAATTAACACTTCTAGATAGAGAGTCATGAGATGCTCCTTGTTTATGTTTCAATTCAATTAGTTTAATTGTCTATTTTCAAAGTTGACTTGATAAATAGCAAACTAATCTCATGAAGGTATTCTTATATATACAATACTAAACCAAATTACACCCTGTACTTAGGACAAATTGAACCTAAGCATATTTGAGCATTGAACCAAATTGAACTCTAAGCTCATGAGAATACATTAAACCAAACTTACTCTTAGGAAGAAACCCAACAAAACATTTTCCATAATAGAAA
Organism: Thuja plicata; assembly: GCA_018584345.1. Lineage (NCBI taxonomy): Eukaryota > Viridiplantae > Streptophyta > Pinopsida > Cupressales > Cupressaceae > Thuja > Thuja plicata. The sequence continues at coordinate 65,316 of MU224880.1, read as the reverse complement.
ACCCTATTGAACCCCAATCCTTAATAGAATAAAACACTAGATACAAAATTCAACCCCCATCCTATAGAAAATTGACACCATTAATTAAACAAAATTGATTTCTAACAATAATACTAAATGAAATTGAACAAATTAATTTAAACCATAACACTGAAAAAATAAAAAAACAACCCTAAACCCAATTGACATAACAAAACAAACTAGCATCCAAATTTTCAAAGTTGTATTTGCAATATTATATTTATTAGTTGAATTGTTCAATATATTTATTAAATTAAATTGTTTAAAATTGTATTTCATATACCTCAATTTCATACAAGTGCTACTTATTAGGCATATACTATTGCATTCACTTGTGCACAATTAGTTAATTAGTTTTGCACCAATCAACCAATCATAACTCACCATTTTTCTTGGTTTGAATATTTCTAAAGTTTAAATATTTATTTACTAATTAAATATATTATAATAATTAATTATCTCAATTATGATTGGTTCAATTGATTTGGTGTTATAGGACCCCTTTTTTTGAGGCTACTCCATATTGAGTTTTTTTTTTCAAGAAATACCTGCCTTTTCCAAGAAATACATGCATACATGCCTGCAACCAACCGTCCAATGAATTCGGCTAATTTTTTTTGTTATTTATGAATCTTTTAACTGTTTTTATAAGCCTTTTCACTATTCTCAATACCTTTTTCCATGCTGAATTGACAAAAAAAGGACAACAGTTTTGCAGATTTAAGGGGGAACTTCATCGTTTTGTTCAATTTTATTCATTTTGTATGTAGATTAATAAAATTAGTCAATTAGTTCCTTAGATCCTTGTTGGTCTTTTGTTGGACATTAATAAATTTATCTTATCTTATTTTATTTCCATTATTTTTTTTAATGAAGTTATATTTAAGACCTACATTTGAATTTAATTTAAGTTGTTTATTATAAAAAAATAAATAAAATAATAATTATGTTTATATATTTTTAAATAAATTGTAATTAAGGTTAAATTATTTAGAATTTATTTAATTAGGTAAAGAAAGATTTATTTTTAAAGAACTAAAATTGTAATTTTATTTTAATTAAAAAGTATAATTTATTAATTATTAATTAAGAATGTTAAATTATTATAAAATTTAAAATAACAAATTGCACCCATAATTAAAACCCACCTAAAGAGTGCCACAACCCAAATGACATGCATAATCAAAATAACAAATTACATTATTAATGAAAATCCAAATAGATATGAAAAAAATATCTTTAAATAACTCAACATTATTATCTATATCTATTTATTTTAAGTTTTAAATTTTAATTTTAAATTATGCTTAAAATTTAATTTAATTATTTATTCTTTTTATCAAAATGCAAACATTATTTAAAGTTAATGCAAATAAATTTATTTTACAATTTATTAATTTATTAGAATTTTAATTATTCAAGCATAATTATATTTTGTTATTTCAATTTTAATAAATTTTTAAAAAATATTTTCTAATTTTATATGTTTATCAACTTCATAAGTTTATTATTGATTATTAGATATTAAGTAATTTTATTAAATAATAAATAATATCTAATGATTAGGATTTATATGAAAGTTAGAATTAAGGCTTTGATCATAATTATGGCAGGGTTACAATGAGGGTTTAGGATTATGTTTAAGGCTATATTTAAGGTGTATATCGTAGTTGTAACTATGGTTAGGGTAGGGGTTTGATTAGAGTCAAAATTTAGGGTTAGGGTTAGGAGAAGAGTTTATGTTTGCACCATGGTTAGGGAAACTGTTACATTTATTGTTTGGTTTATGATCTTGTTTGAGATTACAGTTCAATGCTTGGGTTAGGATTAGAGTTAGAGTTACGGTTGGGGTTAGGGTTGTGAATAGGCTTTAGGCTTACAATTATGGTTAGGGTAAGGGGTTACATCATGGTTACTACTATGGTTATGATTAGGATTTTGATAAAGCTTACAATTAACCTTAGGTTTCATGTTAGATTTAGAGAGAGGTTTTCTTAAATTATTTGTGTACCTATCATTTTTCTATTTAGACCTATCTTAGTTCACCAATAGACATTATTAATTGCAGAAATATAAACCAAAAATAGACCAATTTTTACTTCTAATTCACCTTGACTATATCTTCTCCGTACCCATTGCACCCTAAGGTGCGATTGCTAGTTTTATTATTTTATTAAATTAGTATATAATATATTTTAGACATAATATATTCCAATGAAGAAAATGGTTCAGTTTTGCGTCAACATCTGCTTCTCAAGCTGAGATGGATACCAGAGTGGTTTCAATGGCAAGCGGTGTGCAGGGGCCCACCACTCCTGACATTTCAATCTTATGCGTTTCGCCCATAATAATCTTCGCCACTGGTATTGCCTGCCTCTTGTTTTAATTTATGCCTGCAATGCTCAATTTATATTTATATTCCTCCTTTGTTCTCCTCATATTCATTAAGGGCCCGTTTGGTTGGGGAATTGGAAAATGAAACAAATCATGGTTATCCATAGCCTGGTTATGCAAACCCTGGTTTTCATTTTTTGGGACTGTTTGGTTGCCCTGGAAGATGGATTTG
>MU224880.1:38946-62629 GCA_018584345.1 Thuja plicata | reverse complement strand
AAATCTAACAAACAGTGAAATACGTGAAAGCAGTGAAATCTAACAAACAATCAGAAAACACGTGAGACGATCAATTCGTAAATTTCCAATCCTTGTAAATACCTGTTAGAGCTCACGCGTCGAACAGTACGCAGCACAACAAACTAATATCTGCTTCGAAAAACCCTAGTTATCTGCGGATGTTGCCCAAGTTTATAAAATGGGATTTTCAATTCAAAATCGTGGAGTTGCCCGAACCCGACGGGAAGTTTAAATTTTCTTTATTTTAGCACATAACCATGGATTTCAAAGTGATTCCACCCCCTGAGGTGGAATATCTACATCCACGTTTTCAGCTAAATGGGGATTTCGAAATCCACATTCCCATTCTTGCAAAGGGCATCCAAACAGAGAATTGCACCCCATAACCGGGTTATGGGCGACATAACCCGTTTATGGGGTGCAACCAAACGGGCCCTAATATTACACAAGACTCTCCTCACCTCTCATCCCTGACAACATGAGTATTTCAAAGGCATTGGTAGCTGTGAGTGTTGCTTCCGTTCACGGATTCAGAGATCGGGGCATTCATTTCAAACATCTTAATAATATCGTGCCTCACCTTTCATTCGGTGCTGCTGCTGCGTCCTCTGTTTTTGCCCTTCACCATTCTGATGGGAGGAAGTTAGCAGAGAAGAAGAAGCAACAGTCAAATTGTGAAGAATCGTTAAGGCGTGCGACGTATCTCAGCTGTTGGTCTCCTTCATGAATGTATATCATTTCAAATCAATCATGTTCGCTCTTCATAATTGTAAATTATTCTCTTCACTGCCTGCTGGAAGGAGATGTAAGGGCATACCAATTATTGTATTCCAATCCAGCCGACCCCAATTTTGTACATTCTTCATTTAATGATCAGATTATCAGATTACATCCATCTCAGTTCCATTTCGTTTCGGTTTTGATCGGCTTATGTAATTTCCAATTTTGCTTTTGTTGATGGTGTGAATCGAACATGCAACCTTATGGAATTTACTCAAACTTCTCTGCAATCAGTGCTTGATGCAAATTACAAATATGGAAGGAAATTTTGTTCTGGTTTTATTTTGTTTTAGTGAAAAGATTATTAAATTGCATTCATCTCATTTCCGATTCGTGTTACTTAATGTGGGACATATCTTATGCCACATATTACCAAAGTCTCGTCTCATTAGGGTTTCCTCCCATATCAATTTTGCACTTAGCTTGACAGCGAGGGGTCAGAAGAATTTGCTTGAGGATTAGGCCATAATTTGAAGATTCGTTAAGGGTTCCTTCATAGACACAAAGGATTAAGCGAGATCAGTGTAGTACTATTGATAGTATGGTGGAGAGGGATCGTATAATTATTAATAACCTAGGGCGTGTTGAAATTAGGGAGCGCGTTCGTTTTCTTTCAATTTATTTATTTTAATTAGCCGATAGGGGTTTTTCACCCAAACATGTCTCACTTTCCAATCCATCTTTTAAAATTACTTTTACTCTTCTAAAACACTTTTAAAGATTCCAATTTCCGAAGATAATTTTTCCACTCCGATCTTCTTTCTTCAAATTTCGCTTCATTATCGCCCAAATTTCAGTTAAATGACCAGAAATTACGCATTGAAGGAAGCTGCAAAGAGCGAATGGAAGTCAGATAGACTTTCATTTGGAGATTTGGAGGTGAAAATGAAGAGCGGATGGAAGTTCATTACAGAGGAGTGAGACGAACGAAATCGGGAGGAAAATATTATGCGGAGATTCGAAACCCTRATAAAAAGAGTTCCAGGTTTTGGCTTGGGCGGAAGCTGCGGCGGCGGCATATGACTGTGCTGTGTTCAAGATGYGCGGGAGCAGGGTTCTTCTCTGTTCATTTCATATAGATGGAAAAGATTTGTTTATGGAGTTTTGGGTAACCAGGAGGACTCTGAGCTCTTTGAACTATGGGCTTTGTAGCCGTGCCTCTGTAAATTTTTTATTATAYTCTAACAATATGATGAATGATCGATAGTTTTCTTTTCGAAGGTTGAATGCTYTGTCTATTTATTTTCGTTTGGAAACACTTCGCTTCTTAACTCTAGTTTAGTCGCATGCGAAATTGTTATGGCTGAAGTAGGCTTGGATAATGGGTTTTAAATTTGAGACGAGAATCACCAGATAAGTATTCAAAACGCTTGTACTGTTTAGTAGGACTCAAATTTTAGTACTCGGTTGCTATTTTACAGTTAATTTTTGATGCTTTGGTTCCTCTGTTTCAGTCCAGCAAATCTGGTTGCTGAGATCTTCTACAATAATGGGTACAACTTTTTGTTGTTGTTTAATAGGGGAAAAGGTTTAGTAGTTGGTGAGTTTTAATAATTATTATAGTATTTGTTGGTTTATTTGTCTAATATATTTGATAATATTATATCAATAGTTGTGACTTTAAAGTTGTTAGTGTTGATGAATACTATTTATAATTGAATGAAATGTATTCCTTAGATCTAAAAACTAGTCAATCTTGTGATGACACATAAATGCACCAACAAAACATGATTTAGTTCACAAGTATGGGTCTCACTTTTTTGGGGTCTTTTTAAACACCTTGACAAAAAGCATGATGTGACATCATATTTGATGATGTGGCACTAATAACTTAGTTATCAATAGGGGACTTGCCAAGTAAGTTGTAAAATATTGGGAGTGATTTAAAATTTCCACATACACTTTAGAGCCATGTGAAGTTAGAATGTTCAACTAGTGGGTCTTCTCCCCTATTCCTTGTACCGTATTCTTCTGCTTATTAAATATAATGACATTGGCCTATATTTTGTTTGGCACATTGGACTTACATGCACGTTCTCTATTTCATGTGATCTTTTAGTTTTAATTGACCAATTTGGGCATGCGTTTATTAGTCTAAATGAGGATGAATGTTTCGTTTCAATTACATAATTTTTTTTTTCATGAAGTCAATTCAGGAAGAGGATGAGTAATTGGTCATCCTAACTTCGCACTTCACAAAATCTTACCTGGAAATTTTAAATCACCCATTTTTTTACACCAACTTACTTAGCAAGTTCTCCGCTTATAACTAATGTTTTAAGGCTACATCATCAAATTTATGCCATATCAACAAGCTTTTTGCCAAGGTGTCTAAAAATACCAGATAAAGTGAGACTAGTACTTGTGCACTAAGTAATGTTTTATTGGTGCGTTAATGTGGCATCATTTGTTATTTTTTAGATCTAAAGAATACATTTCACTAAATTATGGATAGTCACCATCAACACTAACAACTTTAAATTTACAACTATCAGTGCAATATTGTTTAAATATTGGACATTAACTCAATGAGGGCTATAACAACTATAGGAACATGCTCAACAATAGACCCTCTTCGCTAAAGAGAGATAAATGTTTAACAAGACAAATAGTTTTAATGAATTCTCATTTGCAAAAACAAGTTACACCAACAATAAAACACAACAAATATAATAAATAGGGCACAAGTAGAGTTATCTCTTTCAATAAAATAATTTTGTTTATCTAGCTTGTATTACATTCAATTTAATGATGTAATGTCAAATTACTATAGTTTGCAATGAGCAACCTCACATTACTGTTTAAAAGATTCCAAAATTGAAAAACTTCTAGTTCTCTAGAGGATGATACATTCTCATTTTTATATTTGAAATTTCTAGAAAGCTCTTGTTTTGTAGAAGATTTTAGAAGAATCTTTATATTATTTTGTAAAAATCTTACTTTTCCTTAACATTCCCCTTAAGATTAATTGGAAAATAAAATAGAGATACGAAAGAGAGAGGAACAATATACTACTATCCCTCCTTAACATTCACCTCTAACATACTATCCTCCTTAATTTCAGGACACTGAGCGATGAGCGACCGAGGAGCAGCGTCTGGAGGCAAAAATTTGAATTTGACACTGGGCGAGAAACCTTCTTGCTCATGACAGAACGATAAGGGCACATGCCAGGATCAAGGCAGGGACCAAGGAACTGAGGATTCGACAGATGAAGGGGTCCCACGGATATTGCAGCCAGATCCAGGAGAAACAAAAGGCTCTACCCTAGAAATGAGAGATACGGGCGATGAAAGGGCCCCACTGGGGCGGTGGACAAACCTTTTTGGAGTCAAACCCTCTGGTAAGTCTCCTTTCCCAACTATTAAGGATGTATCTAACAAAGAGATGGGGATCTATGCTTTAGAACTGCCTTCTGAGCTTATTGATCATAATATTTTGAGTATGACCACTACTCTGGTGGGCAAGTTCATAGGATCCAGACCTAATATTGATATAGTTAGAACCTTTGTTAAAAACAAATGGGATCTCAAAGGCCAGGTCGTGGTTTCGACAATGGCAAAAGGCTTCATGTCTTTTGAGTTCTCCTGTCAAGAAGATCAGTCCAAAATACTTTGTGCGGGGAACTGGTCAGTGGGTAGATCCACCCTCATACTGCAAAAATGGACCTCTAACCTGGATCTCAGCAAAGATTTCATGACCCAAGCACCAGTTTGGGCGAGACTTCCAGAATTGCCCTTGGAATATTGGCATGAGGATGTGTTTGAGGGCATAGCCAGATCCTTCGAGGAGTTGCTATCTATTGATCCAGTAATGGAAGCGAAGAAAAGACTCACTTATGTGAGGATATGCATTGGAGTTGAAGTAGGCCAAGACATGCCAAAGGCTATTGTTTTCCAATCCAGATTGGGAAAATGAGTGCAACAGATAGAGTATGAAAGTGTCCCCTTTGCCTGCTTCCACTGTTAAAAAGTTGGACACAAAGCCAATCAGTGCCCAGTAGTCATTGAAAAGGAAAAAGCTCGAAAGGAGCAAATCAAGCAAGGAAAAAGGCCGGAGCTACAACCTTTGAACAAGGACCTCATACATACAAAGAAGGTCTAGAAAGAGAAACTCCCAAATGAATTGATCTCAAAAAAGAAAAACCCTCAAGGGGAGTTGACAACTGATAGCCTGGAACTTCAGTTAGAGAAACTGGATTCTGAAGGGTCCATACCAAAGGAGGGGGAGGGTAAGGGACAGCCACAAGCTTAGCCAGGTAAAGGCAGAGAGCGTGAAGGGGTCTTAGTAAGCCCAACACATCCAGAGGATGAAAATGGGACTGAAGTCAAAGGAGGCCGGGAGAACCCAAAAGATGGGGAGATTACAGGTGAGGCCAACATTGACCTCTCTTTTGTTCCAAATTCATAGGAAGATGGGAAGCACGCGAGGGGACAGGGCCCAACCCTCTCCCAAGAATCAAATGTTAGCAGAAGCAATTATATCTCTCCAGGGAAGATTAGCCGATTCTTGGAAATGGTTTCATCCACTACGCCTGGTCAAATCTCAAGAATGGAAGCCCTATTCGATAGCTAAAAAGATGCCTCCAAAGATGAGAATGTGGGAGCATGGATAACAGTGAAAAAGAAAAATAGCAGCGACCCAGCTCCAGCCTCTCCTGCAGCAACAAGAAGTAGGGCCAAAGCAGACACAGGAAGCAAGTCTGACACGCCAGGAAGGAAGAGTATGAATCAAATCAGAAAGGAAGAAGCAAAAATAAATATTGCGGATGGTTACTAGCGGACCATCCAGGAGTCTCTTAAGAAATCATGAAGGTCATATCATGGAACATCCGTGGGCTAAATGTAGTCCACAAACAAGAAATAATTAGGAATATGATAAGGGACCATAGACCATACATCTTTTTGATACAAGAAACAAAAATGAAAAAGGATAAAGTAGCAGGCATTTCCTTTGGAAAAGGTCTGAAGAATGTTGCTACCGACTCAGATGGAGCCTTTGGAGGCTTACTGGTGTTATGGAAGGATAAACTCAATGCTCAAATCATTTGGGATGAGGGCAACATTTTACTTATTCATTTCAATAACCCAAAAGATCAGGAGGGATGGGCTATAATGAACATTTATGCTCCAAACACTAAGAATTGTAGGCGTGTCTTCTGGGACCAGCTGCGAACTCTTTTTGCCAAAGTAACTGAACCAAAATACATTATCATGGGGGATTTCAATACTCCTCTTTTGGAATCTGAGAAATTTGGCGGTTTGCCACCTGACCTGGAGAGCAGGCAACAACTTGTCAGTTTGATCAATGATCTGGCTCTCATTGATGTGGATTTAGGTGGGGGTAAATTCACTTGGTCAAATAGAAGAGCGGGATCGGAGTGCATTCAAGTTCGCCTTGACAGAGCCCTCATTTCTTTGGATTGGATGCAACAGTATCATTGTCACCTATCTTCCATGGCGAGATTCAGTTTTGACCACTCTCCTATCTCTCTCAATCTGGCCAATCACAATAAGAAAAAGGCTTTCCCCTTCAGATTTGAGAGGATGTGGACAACCCAACCCAATCTCCTCAGTAAGATAAAGGAGTGGTGGAGTATTGATGTGGATGGGACGGCGATGTACAGGGTGGCTAAGAAGCTTAAGATTATTAAATTGGAGATTAGAAAATGGAACAAAAGAGACTTTGGAAATATTTTTCAGACAAAAGACAAGATTAAGTCAGAGCTTGCAGAGATTCAAGAAGAGATCCAAAACCATGGATATGATGTTGATAGAATCAGTGCTGAAAAATCCATTCTGGCTGATCTTCACAACATCGTAAGTAAAGAGGAAATGTTCTGGAGGCAAAGGTCAAGATCGGTGTGGTTGAAAGAGGGGGACAAAAACTCTCGCTTCTTTCACCTATCCACTATGAAACACAGGACGGCTAATAGACTCAGTGCCATTAAGAAAGGGGATCTTATTTTGGAGGAAGACTAGGAGATTGCAAATGAGGCCATCAGGTACTTCACACAAATCCTTTCTAAAGAGCATAACCTCATCGAGGATGACCAGGAGGTTATTCTTCAAACTATTCTTAAGGTGATCACAGAAAGCCAGAATAAGCACATTTTGGCAATCCCGGATCAAGCAGAAATCCATAAAGCTATTTTTTCTTTACCTGCGGAAAAAGCCCCTGGCCCAAATGGTTTCCCTTCTTTCTTTTTCCAGATGTACTGGGAGGTTATCAAAGATGACATTGTCAAAGCTGTCCGGGAATTTTTTGGTGCCAAGAGCCTTCTTAAAGAGATCAATGCCACTTTTCTTGTCCTCATCCCAAAAATCCCAGGTGCGGATTCTTTTGATAGTTTTAGGCCCATTAGTTTGTGTAACTCTTTTTACAAGATAATCTCTAAAGTCTTAACTCTCAGACTGCTTAAAATCCTCCCAGTTTTAATTGCCCCCCATCAAACGGGCTTTGTCCTTGGTAGACAAATTTTGGACTCTATTATGGCAGTGCACGAGGTGATTCATTCTTTGGAGGAGGGAAATCGGGAAGGATTCCTGCTTAAATTGGACCTCTCCAAGGCGTATGACAGGGTTGATTGGTTCTTCCTGAGTAACATTGTGGGGGCTTTTGGGTTCAATGACAAGGTATTAAAGATTATTTCACAGTTGATCTCCACTCCTTCTTTTGCTGTTTTGGTGAACGACTCTCCTTTAGACTTCTTCAAATCCTCAAGGGGTCTTAGGCAAGGGGATCCCCTCTCCCCGATTCTCTTCATCATTTTGGCAGAGTGCTTGGGAAGGCTTATCCATGATTATAGGAGAAGGGGTCTAATCAGTGGGCTACAACCTTCTTAAGGCCCTTTCACTTTTACTCACCAGCAATTCATGGATGATACCATTCTGGGTGGCGAGTCTTCGGTTAAGGAAGCTAGAAATGTTAAGAAAATCCTTAATTCTTATTCCAATGCTTCGGGTTAGCTTATTAACTGGAAAAAGAGTTCGGTGTTCTTCATTAACACTCCCATGGACAGACAAAGGAAAATGGCTGGCATTCTGGGCTGTGGTACCAGCTCCTTTCCAACTTCCTACTTAGGTCTTCTGCTTGGAACCAAACCCCCTGAGGCCTTCTGGGGAGGCCTTATTGATAGATTCAACATGAAATTGGGGGGCTGGAAGGGCATCACCCTGAGTCAGGCTGGAAAAGTGACTCTGATTCAATCTACTCTTCAGAACCTTCCTACTTATGCTCTAAGCCTCTTCTCAATCCCTGCTAAGGTGGCGGACTCTCTGGAAGCTATTCAGAGAAAGTTGTCATGGGCCGACAAAGATGGAAACAATAAATACCCAATTGTGGCTTGGGATACTATATGCAAGCCAAAAAAACATGGAGGGCTGGGCATCAAGAAGTTCAAGCAGTTCAACAAAGCTTTGCAAGCTAAGAAGATTTGGAGAATTTTCAAGTCTACAGGGGAATGGAGGGATATTATGAAGGATAAATATGCAGCTAACTTAACCTTCAAACAATTTATCAGCAGAGATTTGGACCCGAAGGGATCCCACATATGGAATGGCATTCTGAGGAATAAAGGTATAATGACTGCAAAAGCAAGATGGAAAGTAGGAAATGGTAAGGATGTCAACTTTTGGCATGATGATTGACTCAGACAGGGTCCTTTATGGAACTTGGAGCCATATAATAGATGGGCTGAACATTGCATTGAAAGATATGGCAGTAGAGTTAGTGAATACAGAACCAACAATGGATGGGTGAATCTTACTGAGGTGTCCCAGGACCTAAAACCTCTTATGGTCAATATGGGTCACACTCCCCTCTCTCTCAGTGAAGATGTTATAGTTTGGGGGGAATCAAATGATGGTAACTATACGGTGGCTTCAGGATATGAAACCATGCAACATGTTGGTACTATCCCCATATGGGCCAATGCCTGGTTTCCTGGTATTATCCCTAAGGTTAACATCTTTTTCTGGACTTTGCTCCAAAATTGCATTTTGACTGTGGATATCCTAATAAAGAGGGGGAAATTTATTCCTAATAGATGCATCCTTTGTAAGAATCAAAGTGAAAATGTGGACCACTTATTTATCCACTGTGATTTCACCAAGAAAATTTGGCATCATTTCCTGTCTTTTTTTGAGACATCTTGGTGTTTCCCCAAAACTATTCTTGAGCTCTTTGACCAATGGAATTAGGGGGGGAGTGGTCATCATCTTTGGTCTTGGGCTATGCCACACATTTACTGGGGGCTGTGGAAGGAGAAAAATAACAGAATCTTTAGGGAAAAGGCTACCCTGGCTAAGTATGTTGCCCAAAAAATTTCAAATGCCCTTATGGAAAACTATACTAATTGTAAAGGTATCAGCCCAATTCACAAAAATGGGCCCAATAACACCAATAAAAGGTTGGGTTGCAGATGGACATTACCGCCAGAAGGGTGGTTCAAAGCTAATTTCGACGGGGCAACAAAGGGCAACCCTGGGATGGCTGGTGTGGGAGGAATAATAAGGAACTCACATGGTAAAGATATTGCTGTTATTTTGGCCCCCCCTGGGATCACAAAACAACCATTATGCTGAAGCGAGCGCGACACATCACACCCTTAGGCTTGCCAGGGAAATGGGAATCAAGAATTTATGGTTAGAAGGGGATTCAAAGAACATCATAGATTGCCTAAATGAAAAGATTGGGCCTTCGTGGACCATTGAGAACATAATAGGGGAGTGTAGACAAATCCTCAAATATTTTGATCAGGTCCATGTGGCACATGATTACCGGGAAGCCAACCAGGTGGCAGACAGGCTAGCAAATATGGGAGTCAAGAATGAGGGAGTGAAGAAATGGTATGACAGGAATAATTTACCGCCGAAAATTTTAAACATCATTGAAAGTGATCGGGTTCCAGGAAGACTTGAAGTTATTAAAGGTTAATTATGAAGAGTTATGACAAAAGGAGGAAGAATCCCCGTATGATGTGCAAGTACATGAGACACGATGGGATCATTAGTTTTAGGCCTCGTCGGCACACTTGGAGGCATAAAATTAATTATAGCATTCACGAGGCAAAAAGAAGTCTCTCGAAACATCAACTCAATTTCACTACGAAATAGAGGGCTCTTAGTGAGAAGCACACTAGAAACAGAGGAAACAGGGAAATTACAGAAATGGTGGGAGAAAGGCACAAGAGAGAGCTAGAGAAGGAAACATAAAAATGGCACCAGAGATCCAAGGTTTGGGAGATTTTGAATAAGGGTGAAGTGACCACCTACATTGAATGCCTTCATGGGTGGAAGCCCTCTGTTACGAAGATGATGGTCAATAGCTGGAATGAAGGGAAGGTGAAAATTGATGGGGTAACTTTTATGGTGATGGAGGAAATCGTGTCGGCGGTGACTGGCATTCCCATCATTGGGAAGAAATTTTATAGGGATAGGAAGATTTCCAGCCAAGCTTTGACAAATTTTGTTAAAAATGAGGCAGAAAAGCGTGCTCTGGTAAAGAAGGGTACCTTTTACCACCCGAGCTCTATCAAGCCTCTATGGAGATTTGTGTTGAGGGAAATTATCAAATTCATCTCTTTGGATACGAGATTCGACCGCATCAACACTCACCATTTGGTGCTTCTCAACCACTTCAGGTATGGTGCAAAGATATCCATCCCTTTCTTCCTTTATTCGTCCATCAATGAAAACATTAATGACTATAAGGAGAAACACATTAGCAACCCGACTTTCCATGAGGGTTTATTACTGAAAATTTACGAGTACTTTAAAGCTCGCACTTTGGGGAAGGAAATGAAATGCATGGAGGAAGGAAATTCTAAGGAGGGCTCGGGGGAGGATTACGTCCCCTTTGATACCGAGGATAGCCGAGATATGCACTCGGAGACTTAGGAGGAAGAACCTCTTCAGACGAAGAAAGGGAAGAAAAGAGTCAAACTGGAGGCAATAAAACAACACATTGAGATCTCCTCAGATAGGGAGTACAATGAAAATGAGGAAGGAATGGAAAGGGGAATGAGAGTTCGGGAGAAGAGAGAAAAATGAAACAAGGTGGGAATAAGGGGAAGAGGGATATAAAGAGGAAGATTACAATCAAAATGTCAGCTCAGAATGAGGAGGCAAGATCGGGGAAGAGGGTTACGAGATTCAAAAGAGGGAATCAGATAAAGGTGGAAACCCAGGAGGAGAGGCAGGACAACCAGGAAAAAACACAAGAGGAGAGAGACGAGGAAGAGGAGAGTCAGGGGAAGGGGAATGAGGAGGATGTTCAGAGCCATGGTTTTGCGGAGTATGGAGAAGACCATTACACCTGCAGCATTACAGGCAAAAACAAGGTCGTCTGGAGGAATTTTGACACGGTCTCTGCAAAAATGGGGATAAAGAGAGAAATCGTTAGGACTTTGGTTAAGGAAAATAAGGAGGGCAGAATTCAGATGGAAGAGTTTATTGATCCTGCTCTAGTATTTTTAGCGACAATGCGAGGGAGGATCCCCAAATGGATGTGCTGAACAATGCAAAAAATAGTGCTATTGACAGCTCCAAATCAACGAAATGGACCTACTACGAAATCTATGAGCTGAAAAAAAGAATGGACAAGATGGAGAAAGAAAACATAATTAACAACAACAAGAATATTGCAGAGGACAGGGAGCTGGATAGCAGAGTGACCGAATTGCAACATAGGGTCGAAGGCATTGAAGCCTTAATGGTTAAAATTCCTGAGCAAAGCTACAATATACTTAAGGCTTCAAATGATAATATTAAGGTGATCATTGACAAATTTGAAGAACAAAGAGGAAATAAGGAGGATCGACTGCTAAATAGTGACAGGGAGAAGCTTCCAGAAGAAGGAAACAAGAGGAGGACAAGAGAGGACGCGAAGTAGATGGAAAACCAGGAAGCTGACAAAGAGCTGGCCGACCTCAAAGAAGCTGCGGGTAGAATGACCGAGCTGGAGATACGGGCTGTTGAGATTCTCAGAGATATTGCCTGATTCGCACCCCTGGTTTTTTGTTCCTAGTCTTTTTGGGTGTTTGTCCCTGGCTTTCTATTTTTTTTGGGACTGTTATGTTAGGTCTGCCTATTTTTTGTTGGTTGTTACTTAACGTCTATATGCTCTAGATTACTTTACTTACTTCTGTAGGGTTTCATGAACCCATCAAAACCTGTTTTCCTTAATAAAAAACATACCACACATTCTTTATAATTTGGAAAAAATGGCTTCAGTCATAATTTTAGTAAATATATGAGTTGGTTGTGTTATGCACTTAATAAAAAATGAAGATTGACAATAACATCTTGAAAAACTCTCAAATGTAGTGAATGCAAATTTCAATATATTTTTGTTTTAGCATTGAAAACTAGATTGTTTACAACATTTATGGCACTTTGATTATCATACTAAAAAATCAATCCACTTAGTTTCTTTCTTCTTTTGATTTATATTCTATTTGATATGACGGCTACACTAGATAATAAGTCTCATTCCAAACTAAAAAACACAATCACCAGTAAATTTTTCACCATTTACAACATTTGAATATGAATATGTAAGTCCAAACAAAAAGAATTGAGATTTTATAGCCATATTGGAGACCATAGTGTATTATTCTATGAACATATCACAAAATTTATTTTGTAACTAACTGTAGACACTTAAAAATAATTTGTCGCTTTAACGCAACAACTTAATTAACGTTTCTCTTAGTTTAATAAATAATCTTTATTATTTAATTAAATTGTATCATTATACTATTTTCTAAATTCAATTCCATCATTTCTCTTTAAATTGTAATTAAATGATTTTAATTAGTTACTTAATTATTAACATTATTCATTAATTATTCCTCTATAAAGCAATTTAATAATTAACATTATTTAACTATTCTCTATGTCATTCTAATTAATTAAATAATTACATAATTTAATTAGTATTCTATCTTTGTGATTATTACACACATATAATAATTACATAGATCAAATCCTCACTCATAATTAAATAAATGTTATTTATTTATTTAAACTAATTATTCCTCTCATAAATTAAATAAATTTTATTTTTTTATTTATATTCCCTCATGTACAAGTAAATAAATTCTTTTATTTAATTGATTTTTTTTATTCTCTCACTTCTGACTAATACAGAGTTTCAGTTAACTTCTCAATCACACATTTTGACTCCACAATTAATAAATTTTTTTATTTAACTGATTATATATATATTCTCTCACTTTTGACTAATACTGAGTTTCAGTTAACTTCTCAATCACACATTCTGACTCCACAATTCTCTCTCCTAACTGATTAGTCAAATCAGTTATCTACTTAATCCATCCAGTCTTCTAATTCATCTAATTAGTCTTCTCTCCAATCAATTCAGTCAACTGATCAATCTATCATCTTAACAAATTAATCTATTCTGTTGACAAGACAATCAAGTGACTTGAACTCCCAATCAGTCTGAGTTCACTCTTCAATCATAGATAATTAGTCCCACCAATCATGGAATCCTGATTGGAACCTCTGAAATTCTTATAAATAGAGAGCTTATTTCTCATATTTGGTAACCACATGCACCACATGAAGCCACAATTGTGCTTTGAATTCTTATTATGGCACACCTTGAGCACTCATTCTGAGAGCCCAAATTGCAATAAGAAGAAGAACAACAAAGGAGAATTTATGGTTTGCATATTCATATATTTTGAAAATTATTTCATTATTGTTGAATGATTTTGCTTTATGTTTAATGATTTCTCTTTTGATATTGGGATATTAAGTGTTATTAACGATCTTCTTGTGGTTGAGATCTTATTGTTATTGCAGTCCTACGATTATTAGATTACGCCAATTACAAATGGTGAATCTGACGTGAACTCACAAAACCTCGACGATTACATCTGGCAGCCCCGGTGGGACCAAATTATAGGGTTTTCAAAGATTTTGTCATATCTTTCCAACATCTTTGAATTTTTCAATAATTTTTTTTGCAAGTTAGCGCTGATATAAGGAGCCTACAGTCCCAAATTTAGATTTTTTCAGATTTTTTGTCTTTTTTTTTAAAATATTTTTTTTATATATTTCATAAAAGTCATTTCTAGGCACAAATCAAACATATTTTATTTTGTTCTCTCTTCATGTCCAAAAAGGAGGGATTTATTCTGAAGCTGGATTTATCCAAAGCTTATGATAGGTTGGACTGGGATTTTATGAAAAAAGTGCTTCAAGCCTTTGGTTTTAGCTATAAAAGTATGGATCTTATTCTTCAGCTCATCTCCTCGGCTAATTTTTATGTCTTGGTTAATGGATCTCCTACCCCCTTTTTAAAATCCTCTACGGGATTGAGGCAGGGTGATCCCTTATCTCCTTTCCTCTTTGTTATCATGGTTGAATGCCTGGGAAGATACATTAAGAAGATGGTCCACAATTTAAGGGTCAGTATCCTTCTTCGGTGAATCAGGTTTGTTCTCACCAACAATTTGTTGACGACCCTATTGTGATGGTGGAAGCCTCTGTAAGAAATTCTAAAAACATTAAGAAGGCCTTAGATAGCTATGAGATATCTTCTGGACAAATTATTAATTGAGGGAAAAGTTCGGTGTTCTTTTTCAATGTCCCTGAACAAAGACAATTGAAAATTAAGAAGATATTGGGATGTGAGATGGAGTCTTTACTTGGAACCTATTTAGGTCTCCCTCTTTGTTTAGAGCCTCCTGATTCCTTTTGGAGCTCTTTGGTTGATAGATTTCATAGCACATTGGTAGATGGAAGGACACTTTGTTGAGTCACGCTGGTAAGATTCAGGTTTTGAGGTCTACTTTGCAAAGCTACCTCTTTATGCCCTCACCATCTTCAAAATTCCCAGAAAGTATGGTGAGTCTATTGATAAAATTCATAAAAATTTCTTATGGACAAGGTTGGAAAGGAAGAAAAGGATGGCCCTTATTGCCTGGGAGATGGCTTGTAAACCGGTTAGAAAAGGGGGATTAGGATTGCGAAGAAATAGAAGTCTAAATGACCATTTCCTTGCTAAACTTATTTGGAGATTTTACAACTCTAAGGGAGAATGGACTACTATTTGGAAGAATAAGTATATTAAGGAGTGCCCTTCTATGGAAAGTTTTATTAGTTATGATGCGCTCCCTGGAGGGTCCTTTATCTGGAAAAATGTCTTGAGAAATAAAGAGTTTATAAAGAAGGGAGTCAAATGGAAAGTTGGGGATGACAGGAATATCCAGTTTTGGGATGAAGAATAGGTCATGGATCGTCCCTTAAAGGAGACTCCTGAGAAGAATATTTTTATGGACCAATGTAAATTGAGGTTTGTGTTAGGGTTTGACAGATCCGGAACAATATAAGAATAAACAGTTATATGCAGAAAACAAAAGAAGAATAAAACTTAACACAGATAACACACAGATTTAACCTGGTTCACCCAAAACCTGGGCTACGTCCACCTACACAGTCGTCCAACCTTTCTTATTGTCCAGCAAAATAGTACACAAACATTACAATGCATTATGCATCTCAGCCGCTTATAACATGCATTTTAGGGCAATCTCTAAAATCGACCATTTTAGGGTTTTAAAATGTCGGTCTTCTTTTTCTCAAAAAAAAAAATATTTTTCCGAAAAAGCACAAAAAAAATTTCGGTGCTTCACGCCGGCCGGAGGTTTGAGGCTATCACCCATCATCTCCCGGCAACTAGACGAGTAGGGCCAAAATATCAACACCCACTGCATGTTCAGTCGCCACAATATCAACAGTTTGGTCTCGAAGTGGCAGACTATTGGGAGTGAGATCACTGGATTGATTTATCTGTTATAAATCAGTGCCTCAACAATCTTAATAAAATCTCAAATTTAATTACTTTAACTGAGGAAGAGGACAATCTTATCTGGAAGTATAATACTAATGAAAAAATTTCTATCTCTTCTCTGTACCATCAAGACTATGAGAATCATACAATGCCTTGTTCGGCCAATGCTTGGATTAAGGGCCTTACTCCTAAAGTCAATGCTTTCTTTTGGATTATGCTCCAAAACAAGATCCTAACTACTTATAACTTGAGAAGAAGGGGAATTACTATGGCTAATTTGCAAGCAGACCGCAAATGTTAAATTTGTTTGCACGTGGAGCCGAAATGGTTTCAATATGGAGATTGAAAAAAAAAGAATTTGGTCCCCAAATTCCAATTCCACCTTTTCAAGTGGATGATGTATATGTTGATTTTGGGTCAAAATGAGCATATAAATCTCCCTTTTCCAATTTCATTTTGCACTGCTAAACTGAGGATTCGACAAATGCGGAATTAGATTATGCCAATTCCAGGTCAATTCCCACAACCAAACGGCGCATAAGGAATGAGGTCGACATTGCCTCAAACAGATTTTGGCAAAATGAATACTCCTTTGGCTCTTAACAAAAGAAATTCTCTGAATATATATATATACTTTTGATTAACACAAATATACTTATTTTACATAGAGTATCCAAACCAAAAAAAATCTAGGATATTCATTGAGATCGAAATAAACAATATTGTTATTTATTGCTAACAATTATTCCAAAGAACCGCAATATATATTGTAGATATAAATATACATGAATGAAGGAAATGGGGAAGTTTTCCTGTTAACATGTGTTTGTCAAAGGGGGATGAATACCACGGTGGTTACTATCGGAAGTGGACAGCAAAAGCACCCACGGGATTTCAGGTCACCCATAATAATCTTCGCCACTGGTATCGCCTGCCTCTTGTTTTAACTTCTGCCTGCAATGCTCAATTTATATTTATATTCCTCCCCTCTTCTCCTCATATTCATTAATATTACACATTCTTTCCTGACAACATGAGTATTTCAAAGGCATTGGTAGCTGTGAGTGTTGCTTGCGTTCACGGATTCAGAGATCGGGGCATTCATTTCAATCATCTTAATAATATCATGCCTCAATTTTCATTCGGTGCTGCTGCGTCATCAATCAATGCACCAACAAAACATGAATTAGTTCACAAGTATGGGTCTCACTTTTTTGGGGTCTTCTTAGGCTGGGTCCCATGGAGGGGGGCTTTCTTAAAAATAGAGCTCTGACTGCTGAGATTTTTTAGGAATGTCTAAAAGCAAGCGGTCTCATGAATTTTATAAAATGTTTCATCTTAAAAATTTAAGCTGCTAAATTTAAGGAAATTTGAGATATTTTAAATTTAAAATATATAAAAGAATAAGTAAAAACTTTATTTTCTTTCAAATAATATTTTTGGTGGGAAACAAATGAGCAGATTGTTGACATATGGCATAAATTTTTCCTAAGCTGGTGGGGCTATTTCCAGCCCCACCCCATTTTCACCCGCAAAAATTTGGAGGCCTAAAAAGTAGGGGCTCCTATTTTGGAGGAAAAGATTCCAAATAATCCTTTAACCCCCAAAACAATTTCTCATGGGACCTCATTTTCCTAAAAAATAGAGCCCAAGCCCCCCTCATGGGACCCCTGCCTTAGACACCTAGGCAAAAAGCATGTTGATGTGGCATTATATTTGATGATGTGACACTAAAACCTTAGTTATCAATAGGGGTCTTGCCAAGAAAGTTGTAAAATATTGGGAGTGATTTGAATTTTTCATATACAATTTAGAGAACTGTGAAGTTAGAATGTTCAACAACTAGTGGGTCTTCTCCCCTACTCCTTGTACCCTATTCTTGTGCTTATTAAATATAATGACACTAACCTATCCTCTTTTTTACACATTGGATTTACATGCACATTCTCTATTTTGTTTGCCCGCTGGGGTAAACTTAGTATTGCACTGACATAGTACAGGAAATATAATAAACACAAAATATATCATAGAATAATAAATACTTTCATTAATCATTCCAGACTGGCAAGTACATTTACATAATAATGATCATACCATCATATCTCCCCTGTCCATCCTTCAAGAGGGTATATAAACTACCCGAAGGGCCACGACCGAAACGTCGTGACATAACTATCTAACCTCTCGGTCGTTACATAATACTTTATTAATATAATAACTTGTACATCCAAATATCCCGACAACATCATCCCCCCCAAAAAACAAGTCGTCTTCGATGACTTACAACAACAGGGAGATGAAATACACTACATAGAATAAGAAAATCACTGAAGAGAAGGGGCCAAGGGCGTCCCTGAAAAAGTTGAAGTGCCGCTCTCCCTATCAATGTTGCGTTGTTGGTCTTTTTCCGTCACATCACATTCCTCCCGTGCCTGCACCAAACTTGTCTCCAAAACATACTTTTCAACTGTAGCCTCCGCTAACTCTTGTTCAACCAATATTGTCTCCCGAGCCAATCTAACCCCGATAGCCACCTGTGCTACCTTCTTCGCTTCCAACGGGTACGTTGAGCCAAGTGCCGCTCTACTGCCTCCAACTGGGTGGTCAACTCCTCCCGAGCTCTCTGTGCATCCACCAAGACAGTCTCACGTCCAGCCAACACCTACTCCTCTGAATGCCTCAAAGCGTAGTACCCCTCTCTAAAGGCTTGCTCTAGTGCTCTCTCCACCTCCGGCAGGCAGACACTCTATGCCTGCAACAGCTCCGGGTCTCATCAACTGGTCACACTTTCCAAAGGCTGAAAACTGAACTCAATAATTCCCTCATGCCATCCCAATGCCCCAACTCACAATTGTGGTGTTCCTCAAAAGGACGATGGGGGTCTAGGGGGCAATGCCCCCAGCGGGGTTGAGGGGCAGCTCCCCCGCGGGGTCCTAGGGTAGAGCCCCATGCGCGCTCCCTGTCGCGGTATAGGGCAGGGTCGAGGGGCAACGCCCCCGCCGCCAAGACCAAATTAGCACCTTCAAACCCACACAGAAGTCCATGGAACCCACCATTTTTGTGATTTTCTTATGATCCCATACTCTTTTCTGCAAACCGCTTATGTTTTCCTACTACCTGCTTATGTCCTTCCCTTCGGTACCATACGTTATTCATTGTGAACTGTTTTGATCTGTCGTCATTTTTTTTTTTTAGAACCTTCTCTGCCACTCCTTGCCGTCCGTATGAAACTGCTCTTCCTTCTAGCCGTAGCGACTGTGCCCATTGCCGTACAAAATGCATTCACGGTACCTTTGATATTGTTTCTTCTCACCGTACAGTCTTCCTGATGTGTCGTACCACCTCTCTGTTGCACCGTGGTCGTACGGTCCGTATAGAAGTTTCTCCTACTGCACACGTACGACAAAGTTCTCGTTTCCCCTTCACACGTGCATGATTCCTTGATGTCGTATGATGAGGGTGTGTTGTTCCATAGGCCGTACAACATGTATTTTCCCTCGTGGTGCCTCTCACTTTGCTTGTCGTATGGTGGCTATACTTCGCTCGTCCACCTTGATTGCCGTACGACACCTTGCACCCTCGCTTGGCACTATATCTCCTTTGCCGTACGGTGACCCAGCCGTACTGTTATGGAACATCGTACGGTTGCATCACCGTACGAACTTTTAATACTCGACACTCTTTGCCATACGGCCGTGCGACGCTTTTTTTTTAATATATAAATTTATTTATTTATTTTAATAATTTTTCCCACCGTGCGGTCATGCATAGCCGTACGGGTATTTTTCAATTTACTATCTGGAGGCTTCTCTAGTCGCCCGTACGGACGGCTCTCAGGTCGCTAGCCTGATCGCTCGAGTCATTTTCCATCCTTTCAGTTGCTTTGTCCCTCCTCTCGAGTCCATCCTCTCCGGGGGAGGTTTCAATTTGGACCCATTGATGCCCTCATTTATCTCTAGTCCGTCGAGAGTCCACAACTTGACAGCCCCGTCGTAACCGACTTCCCAAAATTTTCCTGGCTTAATCTCATTGTGCAGGCATTCCCCCAGCTTTCCCTGTCGCCGAGTCTAGTTTCAATGGCGATCCAAAAGCTTGAAACCATAAATTCTACAGGGACCATGGTCTCTTTCCCGTACATAAGAAGAAGGAGAATAAAGATTCTGAAGGCTGCGGTCTTCCACACAGGATTCCAATCATCGCCGAAAGGAATGAGCTTAGGTTCCTCTTCCTTGCCCAGATTCATTGGTTTGACAGACAACTCCTTATTCTTCATGGGGTTTCGCTCATCAAATTTATGTATCGGGACTTCGCTTACTTTCACATCCCCTTCGTTGTATTCACCGTACTCGGACGGAGATGTTTTCGACACCTCCTCAACACTTAATACATTGCATGCTGGTCGGAAGAGTTCGTAATCCTCTATTTGCCAGTGGAAGAGACCGTTCAGTGAATCTACATCATCATCTGCGTATTCTCCCAATCTTAGCATGCCTTCACTATTCGGTTCCATTCCGTTCCTTCCTTCGTCCCGTAGGTCATTTTCCCCTTCAAATTCTGATCCTGAGGAAGAGGCGAGTTCCTCACTCACCAACTGGGTCCGGAGATCAATGGTAAATTTCCTACCTCCACTCTCCATCGAGAGCATATTTCATTTCCAATTATGGTTTGCCTTTGCCGCCACTAGCCATCCCCTTTCGAGGATGGCGTCATACCCCTTCTTCTTAAGTGGGATGACCACGAAGTCAAGTACAAATGGTTGCGCACCCACCATAACTGGTTGTGCCATCAACGTCCCGAGGGGTTTAATCCCGTGCTGATCGACACCTAGCAGATTAAATGTTGGTGGCCACAGGGTAGGCTTCCCTAATTTTTTCCACGTGTCCTCGGGTAGGACGTTTACTCCAGAACCACCATCGATTATGGTGTTCGTTAGAATAGTGCCGAGAATGCCCATCTCCACCACGGCTGGGTGGCTGCCATTATTGACAGCTAGTAGCATTGGATCCGTTGCGGAGCCTCCGGGTATGGAAGTGTTCGTGTGCTTCGTGTTGGTTTGGCTGACCTGTGTCCCTAGTAGGACTGTCCCCAACTGGGGCATGGTGTATAAGAGGTCCTGGAGTTTCACCAGTACCTCCAGTTGGAGCATATGCCGTACAATGTTCCATTTTGCGTCTGTGCTGTAGAGTCATGCTTCCTGCATCCTCTGTTTCTCCGTATGGGGGTACCTGGCTTCCTTTGCTTGCCCTCGGGTAAGAGCCAATACCGCTTCTTTTATCCTTGCGTTTCCTTCAATATCCAGCAGGTTGGTCCCTACGCCAGAATTAGGACAATTGGCATCTTCATGGTCACCAGGGCCGCACCACCGACACAGCTGCTGAGGGGCGTCATTATTATTACACTCGCTTGCTTAATGACCCCATTGGTTGCATGCCCTACATTGGATCATTAGGCATCCCTTTGCATCGTACTGGACCCTGTTACAGGTGGAATTATTATTGTTCCCTCGTCCACCTCGTTGATTGCCTCGGTAACCCCCTGAAGATGCATTATTGTTTGGTTCTGTCGTTCTTGATGTGGATGGCTGCTCTTGTGTAAAGATCACTTGCTGGTGTCGTGTCTTCATGTGATATGGGCATTCCTTTGTGGAATGTCCCATAATCTGGCAGATGTCACAGAATGCCTTTTTGGGATAGGCACCCTTCGTGTGGCCACTTTCTTTACACTTCGTGCACCAGAGTTTGTCATCCTTACTCGTATTCCCCTTCATTGACTTAAATTCTTTTAGCATTCTCTCCATGTCTTTCTGGAGTGCCGTGATTTTATTTTTTGGCTTGTCGTCACTGCTGCTATCTTCTTCAGAAGTGTCGTCGTCTGATGACGAGGATTTGTTCTTCTTCTTTTTTGACATTTTGTTCTCACTTTCCAGGTCCATGGCCCGATTATATGCATTGTCGTAGGATGTCGAAGGTACTATTTTCATCTTCCGTCGTAACTTGGAGTTCAAACCCTCAACAAACCATCTCTTCTTTAAGCCATCTGCTGGTTGGCTTTCCATCTTCCCAACTAGCTCCTTTAGTCGACGGCCATAAGCTCATACGGTTTCCTTCTTACCTTGTTTCGTTCTGTAGATTTCTGAGACTATCTCGTTGTCATCCCTGAGGTGCCAAAACTCCTCAAATCCCTTCCTTAGTTCGTCCCACGTGATTATCTTAGTTTTATCCAAGTTTGAGTACCAGTCAATGGCAACTCCTCTCAGTGTGGCAGGGAATTGCTTCATCCATTCGTCCTGGTCAGTAACCCCGTTGGCTGACTAGATGGTTTCGCACGTATGGCAATGTCGTGTTGGATCGTCCTTTCCGTCGTCATGCAATTTGGGCAATTTCTCTTTGTGTGTCACCATGGTTACTTTTCTAGGTGCCGACTGTGTTTGCAGCACCGGTTGTGTTATAGGCTGGGATGGTATTGTCGGCGTCGGTCCTCCGGAAATGTTCGGTACCATACCGCTTGATGTCCCCGAACTACTAGAACTGTCCAAGCCTGGTGGGCTACTGTGATCCCCGTGCCCCTCTGTCACTTTGACACTCTCAGTGGTAGCGGTATCCTGAGCCTCCCTCCGTGCTTCCTCTTCTTCCTTCCTTCGGGCTTCTCTTGCTTCTGTTCATGGGGTTAAGGTTAAGGACCCGAACAAGCTCCTTGTTTCCTCCAGGCAGTCCTCGTCACTTCTTCCGGCATCCCGGTTAGATTCCCCCAGACGCTCGCCTTCACTTATTCCCTTCGATAGTCCTTCGGCGCGTCTTCTGAATCTCTCCCTTTGCTCGGCTTGCTGCTATGCGAGTATGACTTGCCTTGCGGCTTGTTCCTCCTCGAGTTCCTTCTTTAAATTTCTATTTTTATTCAATTGATTAGGCATAAAGTCTATGCAATGATTTTGTCCTCATTGGTCCTCTCATTGATATTCTCCTCCAATGGTATTCCCATCCGTCTACTCATTCTGTCACTTCCAGATTCGTTTG
Organism: Thuja plicata; assembly: GCA_018584345.1. Taxonomy (NCBI): domain Eukaryota; kingdom Viridiplantae; phylum Streptophyta; class Pinopsida; order Cupressales; family Cupressaceae; genus Thuja; species Thuja plicata. The sequence goes on along the minus strand of MU224880.1, from coordinate 39,989 downwards.
GCAACGGTGCCAGATGTTTGCCCGCTGGGGTAAACTTAGTATTGCACAGACATAGTACAGGAAATAAAATAAACACAGAATATATCATAGAATAATAAATACTTTCATTAATCATTCCAGACTGGCAAGTACATTTACATAATAATGATCATACCATCATATCTCCCCTGTCCATCCTCCAAGAGGGTATATAAACTACCCGAAGGGCCATGACCGAAATGTCGTGACATAACTATCTAACCTCTCGGTCACTAATGACCGAGACTAACATAATACTTTATTAATATAATAACCCGTACATCCAAATATCCCGACAACATATTTCATGTGATTTTTTAGTTTTAATTGACCAGTTTAGGCATGAGTTTATCAGTCTAAACAAGGATGAATGTTTTTCGTTTAAATTATCTAAATTTTTTTTTCATGAAGTCAATTCGGGAAGAGGGCTAGTAATTGATCATCCTAACTTCACGCTTGACAAAATCTTACTTGGAAATTTTAAATCGCCAATTTTTTTAATACTAGCTTACTTGGAAAGTTCCCCACTTATAACTAATATTTTAAGGATGCATCATCAAATTTATACCATATCAACATGGTTTTTGCTAAGTTGGACCAAAAAATGCCAAAAAAAGTGAGACTAATACTTATGCACTAAGTAATGTTTTATTGGTGCGTTGATGTGGCATCATATGATTTGTTGTTTTTTAGATCTAAAGAATACATTTCACTAAATTATGGGCAGTCACAATGAACACTAACAACTTTAAAGTCACAACTATCAGTGCAATATTTTTAAAAATATTGGACATTAAATCAATGAGTGTTATAACAACTATTGGAACATGCTCAACAATAGGTCATCTTCGCTAAAGAGAGATAGATGTTTAACAAAACGATTAGTTTTAATAAATTCTCATTTGTATAAACAAGTTACACCAACAATCAAACATAACAATAACAATAAATAGGGCACAACTAGACTTATCTCTTTCAATAAAATATTTTTGTTTATCTAGCTTGTATTACATTCAATTTAATGA
>MU224879.1:348956-378965 GCA_018584345.1 Thuja plicata | reverse complement strand
ACTCTTTACAACTCTTATTCACTCTGGATTACATAAACATATCATGGTAAGAAAGTGCAAAATACTAACCAGGCATTCATTGACTCTCTATTACCAAGTAGGGCATACAACCAACAACCATAGGATATGACAGAACTTAGTAATGGTTTTGATGTAAATTTGTAGGATATAGCCAAACTCTATTAGACATGCATCAACAAAGAGTAGAAAAACATTTTATCAGTGCCTCATCCATTGGGCAATTCTTCAATGCAGAGAAGAAAACAGAAACCCACCTATTAGCAAAGATTCATAGCCATAAATACAAAGCAACTCAGATTACACACTTCTTATATGATCCTTATGTAGACAAACCAAATGAGTTTATATCATTTCGAAAGCATATTTTGTTTGATCCTAGATCAAAACTTATGGAAAACAACATATACATTAACAAATTCAATGTAATGAATCAAAAGATCCAAAACTCATAAGGAGACACCAAGGAGAGACTTAAAACTTCAGCAAACTTGCATTAAGTATGATGAATCAGGTTTAGCAACTATCTAATTGAAGATAACACCATTCAATAACTTGCAAAGGATCAAAAGTGTCTCTCTTATCATGAATTACAGTCTGATACAAATCTGATATATCCCTAGAACTCAAACTTCTGAGCCACCTCAGGATCAAAATTCTGGAACCCCCAATACCGAGAAAGGAAAGCCATAAGTAGAAGGATGAAAACCTAGGGTAGGGTTGACAACAACTTCCTTCCAAGCAATCAATGCAAATCCTATCTCCTAATCTAATCTTTCTCCAAAATATCATATAAAAATTTGTCCTCTCAGACCACTTGCCAAGTTACAAGCGAAGATCCAATCACATAAATGCAAAACACTCAGGGTTAGGCAGAAACATCCTTAAAAAGAAAATGAGATCAGAGATCTACAAGACCACCATACTACACTGAATGTGTTCAGACCCACAGAACACAACCTCGGACACAAATGGTGCTATAAAGACAAATATGGGCAAAAAGAAACCTCGAGCCTCTCCTGCAAGTCTGAGAACAAGCCACTGTGATACAACGCACAGGCCACTGTGATACAACGCGTAAAAAGATTTAAAAATTTAAAATATTCCAGACAACGGCTAACTCCTCTAGCGCCAAACGCTTCAACGTCCGAGATTAAGACATTTTTGCAACTTTAAAACGGAGGCATCGATGCACCTTAGTAACGCGGGCATCAAGAAAAGAGAAAAGTTAACCTTGCTCGGTCAAACTCCGTTGACATCCACATGGCATCATTCCATTGGGCCATGGAACCAACTGTATTACTTTTCCTGCGTCGGCCCCACATTTTCACCTCGTCACCGATCTAGACACGCGTCATGCATTTCACCATCGCGCAATCCTTAACCTCCTTGCATCTTTCCTTCATGCAATAGCGCATTACCGTCAGATCTCGATCTGCCTTCAATAATCTCTTTCGTTCACCGCCACGCGTCACCATCTGATTCAATCCATCTTTTGGTCCCACCTAACCATACTGCCAACTATGCCACGTGGCACCACCTCACTCGATGGGATCTCTGACGCGTGTCCATCCAACCTAGCCCGCTACCTGTCAAACTTGTCACATGTCGCACCCGTGCTACTACGCGATCCGACTGGACCTGTGATGACTCGAATAGCGCCTTCGCACCTTGCTGCCATCTGTCATCTTCTCAATCATGTCACCTGAGTATGGGCCCAACAAAATTATCCACCTTGTCTGCCAGCTGGCCACCACTAACCGCAGCACTTCTCAAACCATCAGCCAAAAAGGCGCTTGCCTTTCGGCACTTAACCTACTGCGGGTTGGGATATAAAAATGTTACATTTCTTCACCGCACAACCAACGTGGGATATATGACCTGGAGCGTTTAAAACACAAAACACACCAGCGAAGACACAGAGACCTAAGCGACTGGTCTGACTCCACAGAGGCGACAATAAGGGAACAAAAGACGACCACAACACTTCTCCGCAACCCATTGACGTAAGAAAAAGACAGAAAGCACTCTACAACTTTTGAAAGTATGTCATGGAAGCCCTAATTTCATTAATAGCTCTAACAGAGAGAAAGAAGAATGGTAAGGCAAACACTACATCTTGGGATAGAATGGTGGAAACATTGAAGGGTGAATTCCTGCTAGTGACTATGTCATTCAACTGTATAGGAAGTTGGAAAATATGAAATAAAAGACATGGATGTGAAGACCTACAAAGTAGAGTTCTATAAACTTAGCATTAGATCAACCTACATGGCAGAAGATGTTGGTAAGGTTGCAAGGTATTTGAATGGGCTAAAGTATAGCCTACGGGATGAACTTTGTCTCACATGTCCACTGACTATAAAAGAACGTTATCAATTCTAGTGTTAAGAGCCTTAGAAAATTATCCTTCTAAAAAAACTGACAACGATGATGGAAATGGACAACCTAATCAAGCCCAACCACAAGCCTTAGATTCACAAAATTAACCAACATCATATAAATGGAACTCTTCATGAAAACACAACAAATGAAACAAACAAATATATGTTCATATACCTTCATGAAACGCTTGATTCCATTGTCTTCCTATCTTCCAAGATCTTGTATTTTGGTGGGTTGCTCTCAAATTAGTTGGCACATGCATAAGAGGCTATGAAAGAATGGAATGTGGTTGATTGATGCAAGATGATAATGGTGATAACAAGAAGATGGTGGTATGATAGCAAGAACGCAAGAGTTCTATACGATAGTATGATTGTGATTACGCAAAAGTTCATTAGGATAGGTGCTAGATTCAAATGAGAGGAGAAAATATTGTCTTATAGAAGTCCTCATAAAAATTAAGGATGGAGATTAAGAGATTAAAATTTAAATGGCCAAGATTAGAGAGTAGGTTAGGATAATGTGAGAAATAATGAGAATGAAGAAGATTAAGAGCTTGATGCAAATGGAGAGATGAATTTAAGTAGTAGGTAGAAGATATTGGCTTTTGGTAATACATCACAAGATGCATTGAATCTAGACTAGACATGTTTTAGACGTGAAAATCAAATGAAGAGACGAGTGTCATTTGTCACATGCTTACAAATTTAGGAGTTGATCCATGTGAGTGGAGATGACTGGTGGAAATAAGAAAAAGAGGATAATTAATAGTAGAAAGGGAGACAAAGAAAAAATAGGTAATTAAATAAATAAATAATTTATTTAATCATAGGATAGAAAAAGCTAATGAAATCTCTAAATCCAAGAGATATATATATTATGCTAATAATTTTGTAATGTGTGATCCGCTCTATGGTCTTAACACGTTTGCTCTCAATAAAGTATTTACATTGTGTTGTAATCACCTTTCTTTTACTAGTTATCAGTGTGTTTTATGTCATTAGAACATTAATATGGTTCTATTTACTAATGTCAATCTTTCTAGCTTCTTATAGTTTTGAGAATTTATGTATCATGTACGAATCTTTTACGCTTCCATTTTCCTCAAAATAGAAGTCAGATTATATTGCTTGTGCAAGAAATTCCACAATGGCTAATTATTGTGATTTCATAAGAACCCTACAAGTGCTACCCATAGTAAGGATTTGAATATCACACTTTGTCTTTGTCATTTTACAGGTTTTGTTCTCCTCTCCAACAATAAAGAGGTTTGTGGTGTATCGTGTCTTCCTTTCAGAAAAAAGGTAGTTCCCTAGTCTCAAAGGAAAGTTTTGAACTGCTCTGAAAATTGTGTACTGCCGCATCGCCTCAAGTTAGCTTTTGATTTCCCATGAACACAAAGAGCCAATTTGTCCCACCTCTAGAGGTTTGTGGTGTATCGTGTCTTCCTTTCAGAAAAAAGGTAGTTCCCTAGTCTCAAAGGAAAGTTTTGAACTGTTCTGAAAATTGTGTACTGCCGCATCGCCTCAAGTTAGCTTTTGATTTCCCATGAACACAAAGAGCCAATTAGTCCCACCTGTAACAACTACTCTAGCCTCTTAGAGTCCAACAGAAACTTTGTAGTGCCTTCCCTATATGTGAAGATACCAACAATTAACTCATCTCTATTATGCTTTCGTTTTGAGAATTTTAAGTGAATGACCAAAAGATCTACACTTTGAATGGCAGCATCTTTTTTATGTTCCTACACTTTTTTCTCAATTATTTTCTAGGAAAGATTTTTTAGTTTTTTATATTTATTTTTCTCATGTAATATCCATTGTATGTATGGGCATGACATGATAGATATTACATTGGCATTATTGATCAATCTTTATTATTTATATATTGAGAAAAAAATTTCTTTCTAATTTTATTAATCTCTTAGAAGAATGTTCATCTTTATCTATTCAAGGTTTATCGACATTTCCTACTAATGAAGGATAAGGTTTTATAATAAGCTCATGTCCTTATACAAGTGAACTACTGAACTAGTGAAGAGAATCTTATAAAATTTATTACATTCATTGCCACATTATAGCTATGTGATAACTTTCATTTTTAAGGTGATATATATTACAAATGAAAATCTTGAAGCTATAAATAAAACTTTGTTAGAATATTTTCTCCAATGTCATCCTAATTAGGCTTGTTGGTCTTTGTCTCAAATTTAATCTCAATTTCTAGAGATCAAATTTTGTTTCTAATGTCATCAAGCTTAGACGGAGAAACAAATTTTGTGTTTCTAATGTCATCCGTGGACTGAGAAACAAATTTTGTTTCGATTATGAGAGATCAAATTTTGTTTTTAATGTCATCCTTAGATGGAGAAACAAATTTTGTTTCAATTATGTGAGATCAAATTTTGCTGCTAATAGATTGCTCAAATTTTATTTCAATTAGGCATGTGAGATCAAATTATGTTTCCAATTTCATTCTTAGATAGAGAACTAAAGGGTATAAGTTTTGTCAAAATATGATACAACAATTCAATGATTAACCATCAAATATACGCAGATGTACTGATATAATTGCTTTCATATATTCAACGTAGGTGAATCACAGTATTGTCAAAATCTAGGTTATATGGGGATTTAAAATGTGATATCTTAAATGCTAGAAGATACAAATTACCCCACCCCATCATTTTTCTAATAAGAAGTCATTTAGCTTTTACCACCCATAATTATATTACAAGCTAATGAAATATTCTTGTTCTTAATATATCCCAATAAATCATAACATGCCTAAACAATAAACAATAATTTAAAGAAATCTCATTCTCATAAGACCAAGGCAAAACACAATTTAGAGTCATAACAGAGTCAATTCACATAATCCTGAACCTTCTGAATATGTCCAAGTAATCACAACAAGCCAGCAAAGTGCTCAAGATCAAAGGTTAACAGTTATTCAAGGAAATCTTGCTCTCTTAACACCATATTAAAACATAAAATACAAGCATAATATACTCTTTCAGGACTAAGTCAAAACATAATATACAATAACAATAATAATAGAGTCATTCCACGTAATCTCAAACCTTCTTATAAATATGTCCAATTAAAAATCAAAGATTAACACTAATTCAAAGAAATTTCATCATCTTAAGACTAAGGTTAACACTAATTTACAGTTAACCTTACCACCTCCATTGCCACACTAACTTAATATGCTTAGTTTCGATGTGAGCATGAGAAACACTAAACATGAAAATCCTGAAGTTGTAAACAGACCTCTGTTAGAATTTTCTCCAATGCAATCCTTGGATAGCTTTGTGGTCTCTAATATTTGAAAGATTGCTCAAATTTTGTTTCAAGTGAAGCATGTGAGTTCATGATCGTTTTTACTCCATTTTGAATAAGCGAGTTTATTAAAGGACAAATTTTTAGTTCACATAGAAATAGGCATTTCACATAATCCTGAACCTTCTTATAAATATGTCGAATTAAAAGAAATATCATCCTCTTAAGACTAAAGATAACGCTAATTTACAGTTAACCTTATCACATTCATTGCATTGCCACATTCTGTTAATATGCTTAGTTTCATTGTGAGGATGAGATATACTACATACACATGAAAATCCTGAAGTCGTGAACAGACCTTTGTTAGAATGGTTCTCCAATGTAATCCTTGGATAGGCTTTGTGGTCTCTAATTTCTGACAGATTGCTCAAATTTTGTTTCCAGTTAAGCATGTTTGTTCATGATCGTTTTTACTCCTTTTGAATAAGCGAGTTTGATAAAATCACATAAAAATAGGCATTTCACATAATCCTGAACCTTCTTATAAATATGAACTTAAAGAAATGTCATTCTCTTAAGACTAAGGTTAACACTAATTTATAGTTAACTCTATCACAATAATTTGCCACATTATTTTAATATGCTTAAAATTCATTGTGCGGATGAGATATACTACACATGAAAATCCTAAAGTTGTAAACTGACCTTTGTTATAATGTTTTCTCCAATGTAATCCTAGGATAGGCTTTGGTCTCTAATGTCTCAAAGATTGCTAAAATTTTGTTTCCATATAAGCATGTGAGTTCATGATCGTTTCTACTCCAATTTTGAACAAGAGCTGCAGGGCAGCGAAGGTCCTGCCAAAAATAGGAAGAACAGTCTTGGCTTTGTGTATGATGCAAATTAGCTCTAGAAATAGCAACTTTGATTTACCTCTTTTTGTGCAAGCAGTATTCTCAATATTATACAAATAGTCAAACACTTTGTTAAATTCAAAATTTCAATATAACAAAATGAATACAAGAACTAGGTAAATTCCCTTTGGGAAATTATTTCCTTTTAAGAATAGAAGCAATCTGAGTAATCATAGTGACAAGAATATCAATTCCATGGTATCTGTATTGAACCAGAACTCTTCGTATATACACAATCTAGCGATAAGGAAAAATAAGTCATATTTGTTAGTATAAATGGTCCATGTAAACGAATCTGTAAGTAATAGTATATTAATGTAAATGTATTCAAGTTTTCTAGACTCTATATATGTAACTAAATCTGGAGTCTAATGTAGACTCCAAGTCCGTGATATGTGCTTCACATGATTATCCATCTTATTTAAATCCATGACCTAATACACTGATACTCAATGTCCATGATTCATATTTCCTGGAAAGCATATTTAAATAGAGTAAATTAAGCAGAATTCCTTTCAGATAATGGCAGATGAAGTGTATGTTAAAGGAAGTCATACACAGCAATAATGATTTTAAGAGCAAGCATTTTTTTATCTTTCCAAATTAAAAAATTGAGTTAAAATAAAAGGAAAGTGGACCATTTTCCTTGTGGAAGCATTTCTTATGAATACAGGTCTGCAATAATTAAAGATGTGATAGGTGGAATGTAGATGTCATGATAAATTAACTCTACAGTAGTTTTTACGTTTGAACCATATCTACTTAGAAGACTGTCAAAATCTTGTTTTGTCTTCCAGTAAAAAATGCTATCTGCCAGACCAAATTGTGTTATGCAGAGCAAGATTGAAGCATAGAAGGCCAATTTTACCTTACATGGGTTTTCTAATGAGAAATTTACCTTGACGGCATTATCTAGAAGTATGCACTTAAAGCTTAACTCTTAAAAAAAGAGGAAAGGCAATTGAGATGGATTATACATGAAGTTTCCCTTAGCCCCAATGGATCTGGACACAGCCAAAAAGGTTGCAGATTCAGATACATAAATCTGAAACATGACTACTAAAATAACTTGTTTTGATTTGATCAACTTCATTCCTGACCTTGATTGACAGCTGTCACTTCTTTATTACCCAGAATCCCTGAAGTTTCACTGCTAGAAGACCTTAGGTCAAAACCAATCAACAATTGTGGGGCTAGAGTTTCAAAGTATAAATGTGAATCCTTAATTAAAACAAGAAGCTTGGTCAACAAGCAATCATTTTTCAGTAGTTTAGTGCTTTGAGTATATGAAAATATGCTTAAGAATAAAAACACATAGGTTTCAAGGTGTATAGGCCAGGAAAATGAACTATGTGAATTCCTTATTAATGGATATGGGTTTTCAAGCTAGAATCCAAAAAACAAAAGATAATCACCGTTCCTTAACAAAGAGAAAACCCACAAATATAAATGAATTGAATTTGTTTGGATACTAGTTTTGAAAATTAAAACTTCATAATCATGAAACCTTGACAACATAAGTCTGTGGGAAAGGTATGGATCCTTGACAACATAAGTTTGTCGAAAGGTATCCCATAACACTTGTAATCACTCTTAGGCCCATCTTACACACCTTTATCGAAGCCCATATGTTGAAATGTGATCTATATTCCTTGGCTGTGATCCCCCCCCATTTCCAACCTCAAACAAGTCAGGATCTGGTTTGGCAATACAGAGATAAAATTCGTTTGAAATGCAGTTTAAAATTTGAAACGAAACTTGATAGAAGTATTTTCAATGGATCAAGAAACCAACCATTCAATCAAGCAGGACCTGCATAAGCCGCCCACTGATAATTCTGATTGGCTCTAAATGTGATGCTACAAGAAACAAAAATGTATATGGAAATAAAAAATTTCTTGATTCAATATTTTTTTAATTTGAAAAGAATGCAAATGTTGTATCCTATTATCCTGTGTATTAGCTGTCACGTTTGTCTTCAATGTCTCCTGTAGTTCTCCAGCTACTTGAAATGACAGGTGCCCATATGGCAGGTCTTTGATCACCCCTGGTCAACAAAAAGATGCTATTGGTATCAAGTTTAAGTTCTATTAAACTAAGGTTGTGAAGGCCCTTGATTATTTCATAGTTATAGACACCATTCCAGTTTGCAAAGCTTTCTCACCCTTTGAACATTGAATAGAATATAAGACTGCCAGAATTGCTCAGTGCTGCACTCATTAACAGGTACAAATTCAATTCAGTTATCCAAACAAATTGTAAACCCACATATATAGCGTAGTTCCATGGAGTTTCCTAATGGGGCGATGCGAGGACGTGGGGATGGGTTTCAGGGAGCAGGGGGACCAAGGGCCTAAATTTGAGGATGGTGAGGGGACAGTGGTGGAGTCATGGTGAGGGGCCGTGCTGATATAAAAATAGAGGTGAATTGAAATTTTCAAGGCAAAATCTACAATATAACATCTCTATGAGTGCCCCATAAAAGGCCTGTTAATTATTTTTCCCCTCTAGGTCAAAATGATTCATCTAGGTCCTAGTTGGTCAAGGAGATTGTGTTTAAAATGGATTCCATGCCTAAACCATACCTTCAAATAAGTCTCAAAAAAGAAACCTTGTCCTTAAAAGCCTAATGTTATAAAATGGGGTTAGAAAGGGCTTAATTGCTAGAATATTTTAATTCCCATATTTATTTGCCTTGGTTTTAAAAAACTATACTTGGTCAACCAGCACAAAGTTACGTAAGGGGCCCTCTAATGTTTTGGAATGAAGTTAAAGTAAATGAACCATGCTCTGACCACAGTTTACTTTGAGTTCCTTGGCTTGAGTTAAGGTCTCACGTTGAGGCAAGGAAACCCTAGCTGTATGTTGCAGTTCACAACATACCAAAGAGGAAAAAACATGTCCTCACAAAGGTTCAGCAAAGATCCTCAAGAAGTCCATATGGAAACAACAGAAAGGAAGAGAAAAGCCCGTGCATCTTTGAGATCAGCAATTTTATTGAAGTATCTCAGCATTTTGGCAAGCAGCAGCAGAGCAGAGGCACATTATGATCTCATAAAAGGATTAAGATCTTATGAAGGGGGCAATATTTTATATACAAAGAGTGAAAGGGTTTCAATCTTTTCATTGATGAAGAGGAAGTTTCCTTCCAAACTGAAGCAACATTTCAAAGAGGGTTTCTTGCTGTTAGAATACAGTGAGGAGAACTAGGATTTCATGACAGTGGATGGCTTTTGGATCAAGCATCAAAGATTCATGAAGGGCATGCATGATGATGGGTAGGGTCTCTTCAAAACTTATATATCCCTGTGAAGTGCATACTTTCATCATTTATTGCTTCATGAGAAGAGTTATTCTTTCATTAGTTGAGTGCTCATTGCCTCTAGGGTGCATCTGCTCATTGTTTGAACAAAGATTTGTCACTCTCATAAGGATTCTTCATGAATATTCTGAGGAAATTGGTCTCCATAATACAAATGCTTGAGATACATTGCATTCATAAGGATTTATGACATTTTTTTAAGTGATTAATTTTGTGAGGTGAAGTGGACACAAGCGATAATATGTAAACAAAAGAGACTCGGGACATGCTATCAAGGCCAAAGAGCATGACTGTCATAGAGCTAAGACAATAAACACACTTAGTGAGATAGTCATATATTTAGGCATGGCATTGAGGAAGCAAAAGTAGAGCTTCCTATAGGAGAGATCACTGCCCTCCATAGTCAAAGCATAGCAGATGATAAAGAGGTGTAAAATTAGTGTACATAGTGAAATGCCAACATATAGCATTCGTCAAAAGAGCAGTGGCTGTACATGCATAAAAATGGTGATCCATAGATGTGATAAACAATGATTATAAGGTCAAAGAGAAGTGCCATTATTATGGCAGGAGTACAGTGTAAAAGAATACAAATATAGTGAGTTTGCAGTTGAAAGGTCTAAAAGAGTAGTGGCATCCAAAGATTCAATGGAAATGAGTCAAGTATAGTGATCATTATGATTGTAAAAGCATAAAATAGAGGTGCCTAGACAGTGATTAAAGTGCAGGTCAAAACACAGTTTTGAAGACAACAGAGAAAGATTTTTCATATCAAGGACAGTCATGCATCCACCATGAAAGGGCACAAAGTAATGAAGGTTGCAATGATGTTTGAGAAACTGATACTCAATAAGAAAACTGCTACCACAGTCAGTAAAGAAGATCATCTTTTATTAGAACAGTGCTGCACATGACACCAAGGAAGGGTCACAAGTATCTAAGAGTGTCATGAACATCTCAATCAAAGCAAGAATAAATATAATACCATGACTTCTATGCTTGAAAAGAACAGTGTTCATGATGTTGAAAACATTGATGATGAATAATGTATCAATAATTAAAAATCTGTCTACCACTCTCAGTAAGGAGCAGGCATGATCCATCAAACTTCAAAGAGTAGAGGACAATCACAATCAAAGGGAGTCCATGCCTATTTTGAAAAGATCTCTCACTGTTATAAAGTTGTTCATTGCCATGATTAGCATTCTCAGAATGATAGGAAATGCTCAAAACAGTGACAGTGGTAGAAGGGAGAGTCATAAGATCTGCTAAAGGAAAAGCTTTCTACTGTCATCTTTGCAAATATGTATGACTGTTTGAAAGGACAGAGTGCAGATGTCAAGAGTCTAAATGGCACAAGGGACACATTCTTATCTCATTGATGGTCAAAGAGGTGGACTGCTATGATGAACACAAAGAGCAAAGACTGTGCAAGGGAAGACAGTCATCACAGAGTAACAAAGCATAAATTTTAACAAAAAACCAAAGGAAAAGAGTGGAGATAAGATGCACTATCAAAGAATGCTGATACATATGCTGAAAAGATGAAAGTGAACTATGTATCAGAGGGCAATTATAGTCATCAAATGAAGAGGCATTAACAAGAGCACATCAAACACACTGTAACAAAGTTGTGATAGTCAAGGTGCTAAAAGTTGACTATCATGGGATCATAGTGCTACAGAGAGGGTACACTATTTTAGGGCTCTGTTTTGAAGATGAGAAATTGAACAAATGGTTTTCAATGCATCAACCAGTAAACACAAACCAGTGAGTAAAGGATGCATCAAGATGGGTGCCAAATGATCAAGACAGTGAATTCACTTCATACACAAGGGATTTTGACAGTAAGACAACCACAGTGACAGCAAGGCTTGTCAAGGCAGTGGTGTGTCATTAAAAAGATAAGGATCTATTCTGGCAATGGCAGAGGTTTCCATGGGATGACAAGATGATATGAAAATAGAGTGTCTTTTCCTTGTCATGGTGCAGAGATGCTTAACTAACAATAGCATTATGGAACATCGTCCTAACAGCCTAAGGGAACTCTTTTGATTTCCGAGTTTCAGTAGTCAAAGGAGCCTGATTTTATGGTTGTTAAGGGTCAGAATAAAGGGCTAATTTTCAGATTTTGGGAATGCAACAACTTATGGATTCGAAATTCAAAATTTAAAATGTGGTGGGGAGTTGTTTTGTCAGAATCAAGTCCTGATTTTCAGGGAGCATAGATTCAGAGGTCAGAGCTTCTGACTTGGGAAAGAAGTTTCCTTTTCCTGCTGCACCTAAAAGCACAAATCAAGGGATATGCAGATCTGAAGGAATCAATGAAGGGCCTGTTTGAAAGATTTTTTTTTCTCCATAAAAGGACAGCAAAGGCCCCTTTCTAGTTTAGTTCTTTCTGCTCTCTTTTGCATGCAAAAGAGAAAGGCATTGTAACTCACATCTCTGAGAATTGTAACAGCAACATCCTTTCTGATTTCAATAAAATGCAGCAAGTTATCCTTCTTAATCACTTTGTTCATTGTTCTGTTTGAGTGGATTTGTGCAAGTTATTGTGAACTTCAATCCTTTACTTCTTTGTTCATCTCAAGCAATGTGTAGCAAGGAAATGTATGCTTAGTACAGGTTGCATGTTGTGTGTATGTTTTGGGGTTGTGAAACATGCTTTCCTTCGCACAAATCATCAGAAAAATCACCTGCATGTGAAATGCTTATGTGATAGATACTCTTGGTTGAGTTGTGAAGATTAGAGCTTTTCTTCAAATCAGATTTTGAACCAGGTTATTATTTTTCAGATTTAAATTCGGTGGAGCACCTCCTAAGCTGGTAGTATTTTCATTCCATGCAATCTCCTATCCCTTTCCCTATCAAAAGTTAGTAGTTTTAAAGAGTTTTCAAGGAGAACCAGCTCTTTGGAGACCTACCCCCGTCATAGGTAACCCACAACCTGAGGGTGGTCCCATTGTATCAAGAGGTTTGCTGAGTATATCTTGGCTTTTGGGGCGCAAACCTTATTGATAACAAGGCCAACTAGTTTTCAAGAGGTTAAACGTTACAATCAATATGCAATGGCATGCGCCATATAGCACGCGACCCAGCAGCATTCCCTGCAGAGGTGATGGAGGTGGCCGAACTGGTGGTGCTGTGGGGAGACATTCCCCAAGTCCCCAAGTCTCGGAAATGTGCCCCCATAAGAGATGTGTTTTTTTGGGGGGAATGCCTCCCCGTGAAACACTGATACATAGCAATTGTCATCTATAACTATGAAACCAATATTACGTAGCTTTGGTGAGGTTTTGTTCTGTCATTGTTGCAGTTATCATATTTCAAGTAGTCCACCCCCTGCCCATTCATCAAATTAGTATTCCAACTTTGATACTAGTAACCAAAATGCACCCATCACTGCATTAATATCTCTAAAAATTGGCAGCATGATAGCCGCCAATGTTCAATTGCCACCCAAAAAGATCTTACAATCAATCTGTGAACAACATTTCACATAGAAATTCTCCCTTTTTCAAAATCTGCAGATCTGCTTTCTAGAGCAGCAAATGCTGGTTGGAAATAAGTCTGCAAGGAAAACTTCATTTCTATATTGGGGTGCTTCAGTTCTGAATTACTTATCCCTTTACAGTATAATATAGTTGATCCATAAGAATCTTGAAGTGAAGTCAGTATAGGTTTCAAATATAATAATAATATAATATTGATAAAAAATGTGTATGTACTATTTACTATGAACTAGCAACTCTTAGATAGATGAGCAATAGCTACCACTGGGTAGTTTTTTCCTCGAGATTTTCTATGATAAATTCCAAGTTTAGTGTGGTGAATTCTTCTAGTTTCTGTAGTTGTCACTGTTTTAAACAACATTCTATCCTGCAAGACTCCAAAGTTGTTTGAGCAAGTAAGACAGTCATTGAATTTGATGTTCCGGTAATTTCTAGAAGCAAAATCTTAGAGAGTATTGGCCACATAGTATATACTGTTCTCAAATATAATAATTGTATAATATTGATAATAGTTGAGTATGTACTATGAACTAAGCAACAAGAGTTACTATGGATGTTTGCAGAAGGATAAAAATGTTGGCCATGAAGAGAAACCAGTTGGGAAAATAAGCTGGCCTTCCTGCAGCACAAAGTTGCTGTAAAATGTCCCTTGGACCTTGTTGCAGAAAGCCCAGCAGCCTGAAAATGCAGCAGAGAAGTAGATGGACACAACCACTGTATAACACACACATTGCTTGGACCATTTTCCCTGAAATTGGGAGAGCTATAGCGGCCTGCAGAACCCTCCTTAAATATGAGTATGTAAGTTCAAAAACTATATATTTCTACATAGTCCATCATAGAGATTTGCAGCAAAGAATGAGAAAGAAAGTCATTCATTTACGACAAGATCATTCAGAAGTTCAAGCAAAAGGGCAGGAGATAAAGGGTATTTTTGTAGACTTCATAAAGCCTCGAACTGCTTTCCTTAAATATAGAGTAGGAATTCCCCTGACCAAACTTTGACATATGTCGAGAAAGGAGGACTAATTACAACTAAAACCTAGAAAAACTTACACCTACCATCTCTGTATAAATGAAATATTTTGCTACATCTGAATTGACTCCCTCAGTACAATTTACCTTCACTGAATAAGTGAAGACAAGAGGCAGACGACAATACATAGAAAAAACAAAGAGCAAAAGCACAAAGGAACCAAAAAAAAGGTTGAACAGCAAGATATTATATATTTATATATATAATTTTATAGCTTAACCTGATTAAAGACCAGAAGTGACTGCAGCGAGTAGGATATTTAGGTTACAATTTTATTCCTATGGGTATGAAAGAAACCTGCATTGAATACTCTATGCTGTGAGTGAAGAACTAACATAGACATGACTGGGTCTCAACAAATACTGAACATAGCATATTAATCCAAAGGCACAATATGCAATATTCACATCTGAGCAGAATATGCCCCTGCTGATAAGCTGTGTTTTGGGCATGCTACAATGAATTCCGAATAATATCAAAATCGACTTTTCAATTCTAAAGAAAATCACCTTTCACCTATGAATAACAATCAAAATCAAAATGCACGCATGAATACCAAACAAAATCATAACACACATGTGAATGCCAAACAAAATCAAAATGCAACTGTGGATGCCAAACAAAATCAGCACACCCATAGATTCCAAACAAAATAAAAACACATTTCTGAACACAACAAAAATCAAATGCACCCTTGAATAACAAAAAATACATAAGCATGCTAGTATCAATTATCCAAGCAATTCCCAATCCCTTTTTCTCTCAATGCTGATATCTCAAACAACACAGTATCAAATCATTGAACGGGGCCATTCCCTTTCTTTTAACATCAATCCCAAACCAGACATCACTATAAGAGGTTACACATTTAGCCCCATGACAATTGACAAACCCTGTGCTCTCATTTTGTCAGTAATGAAAACAGATCTTCAACCATTGTTTCAAGCATGAGAGCAAGCAAACCCTAGAGACAGCAATATACCAAGACAATTTACAACATATAATAAAACCCAAGCTAGACAGAATACAAACATTCATACTCGTACCCTGAGTATTGAATTTTCAAGACAATTTAGTAATTTACAACAAATGATCAAACTCGAGCTAAACAGATTATGAACTACTTTCCTGGTGGAATTATATATTAAAACAAACAATACAATAAAGTATAAAATGATAACAGACACGAGAAAAATTAAAATCAGAATGCGCCTAAAATGTTTTAGATATGAATTTTGTGTTGCTGTGCTGTTTTGGGGATTTGTAATGATACTGCATTGCAAACAGAACACACCTATATTTCAACGGAAATATGGACACAGTTTTGTTACATATCCATGTTGCTGGGTACAATGACTGAATATAACTAGGCTGACTTTGGATTTCTTTTTTTGATTAACTCAGGTCTCCATTGAAAAGCCTGTCACCTATTTGAAATTCAGTTTCCACAAAATAAAATTGAAGTAATTTGGCTAAATTTAAGACTCAACATAATGTTTGTGAACAGTGAAACGCAAATATCAAAGTTTGAGAACAGTGAAACACAAATATCAAAGTTTGTGTACACAATATATATTTAGATTTTAGTCTACACACGGAGTGGAGGGAGGTAGAGTCCAAGTCACTTGACTTGAAATTTAGTTCTTACGAAATTTAACAAAAGTTCTTGTTGGCTAAATTTAGGGTTCAACATGATGTTGTGGACAGTGAAACAGAAATATGAAATTTTGTTTACCCAAGTTATGTCTGAGGTTATAATCTAAGAAAAAGTAGAGAAACATTAAACCACAAGCTAGGGAAATGTCAACTTACTAATTTCCTGTCAGGTAGATTTAGTTTGGTTACAACATGTTGAAAAATATTTAGGGTGGTTAGAAATTTTAAGCCTAAAAAGGTTGGTTCATAAGTGAATGCGTTTGTGCTTCAATGTGCAGGCACATGTAGCAAAATAATATTTTCTATTGGTTTAGCAAGTTTGGTGTGTGAGAATGATTTTAGTTAGATTCCTTTATAAGTTTTTAAATATTTTTTATTAAAATTGGTCTAAGTTGCCGGTTCGGATTCGGGTTCGGTATCGGGTTCGAGATTTGGGTTCGAAATTTGTTCAAATTTTTTTGGGGGTGGGTTCAAAATCGTTTTGGGTTCGCCATACAAAAAACAAGTGATTATGTGTGTGTGTATATATATGCAGCAGCAAATAAGTTCATACACCACTATGCTAATGGTAAAGCAGCATAGCAAAATACACCACCATATATATTAATGTTTTAGTCCAAATGACATATGTTTTACCTTTTTGGAATTTTTAGTAGTCTATTTTAGGGTTGGAGGGTCAAATTGACTAAAATAGACCAAAAAAACATTTAAAAAGTCAAAAAATCCATTTTTTGGCCAAATTCGGCTTGGGTCCTACCACAGCTTTGCAAATTCACCATAAAAATGGCAAAATTCATGCCTGGTTCATCTGACAGAATTTGGGCAGACTTTGAAGGTCTGCGGCAGACTTTTGCAAGAATATGATAAGGAGCAGACTTTTGCAAGAACCGAACCAGACTTTGGGGTTGCCAGGGAAGAATTTGGCAATATAGAAATTGGTGAATAGGTTACTTTACAGAGAGCAAGGGATTGGGGAAGCTGGTAGGGATACAATGCATTTGTGATGTTATTGGTCTCATATTTTAAGGATATTTACTAGCCTTATTTCTTGTGTTTACCATGGAAATAACCTTTAAATAGGACAAAATTCAAGAAAAATAAATTATAAAAGAAATTTTTTGCAACCAACACAACCAAATGTGAAATTAAGAAGACATTCAATTGGTCAAATGTCGTATTGAATCTATTGATAACCTAACAGTTTGATTTGATGTCTGATGTCTACTTCTCATTGATTATTTTCTTTGTTTCTATCTGAGTGTTTTATTCATTATTCTAGTAGTTTTGAGATGCTTTTAAGAAGATGTGCTCGATTTGAATTAAAGATGTACAAAGAGGCTAGTGTTATAACTGGTTCATTACATCCACGCAGACAGCCACATGTTGACTATACTGGGGTTTGCACTAATTCACAAGTTGAAAATAAAAGGGTAGTACATCTATTTTATTGATTGTAAGGACTTGATATGTAACATGAAAACAATCCAATTCAAAGATGTTAATATAATGTCCCTTCCCAGAATTCTTTGATGATAATAATAGTTTAAAACATAATCAACAATATTCACCAAATAACATAAACACAATCTTCAGCAAACTATATTTAATAGCGGTAATTAATAAAACTCAAACATACAAATGATATGAACACCAACAATTTTACGATCTGATCTCTACAACAAAGGGACTGTTATGACAGTCATTACAACAACACCACCACACAACATTCACAAACAATGCTTGCACTGACTTACTGAACTTTCCTGCAAATCTTTTAAGCTCAAAAAATGTGCTCCCTGAGTGAAAATGCCCTCAAGAAGCATAGGGCTTTCATCCTTTGATTCCAACAATCAGTGAGTTTTTGGTCATTGATCAGTCTCCTATCGGGTTTTCGTCCACAGAAGATCACTTGAACACAAAGTGCTCAAAAGATACAATAGCATAACATGGATGATTACAATTGAAATGTTTTCCTAGTTTTATATGCTACCCACTCAAAAGATTCAATAAGCAAGCGTAGACCCAAGTTGGCGCCAAGGCCCAAATTTGAATTTTGCATTTACATCATAGGTCACCTTAATGGGCTTTTGCACATTATATTGCATGTTGGCCTTACAGGCCTCAAAGAATTTCTAATCGGAGGTTCAGTGTCTCTTCTTCCTATTGACTCGTCATGCATTCGACAACAACCTTGATCCCCAACCTTTGATAGGTCCTTGGCATGCATTAGGCAGAAACCCCGATCCCTGACCATCAACAAATCCTTAGCATGTGTCAGGGAAAAATCCTGATCCCTAACCTCTAACAAGTTCTTGGCATGTGACGGGCTGCAACCAAGATTTTTGACCTCCGACAGGTCCTTGGCACGGTTGGGCAATAACCTTGATCCTTGACATCCAACAGATTCTAGGCATGAGGTAGAAAACAGCTCTATTATGTGAAGTTTGATGACTCCTTGAGAAAACAATCTTTCTTTTGATTTGAAAAGGGACATGACAAGTCTTCCCTCCCCTAATTGCTTGTCCTCAAGCAAGGTAGATTGGGATACTCAAGTATCTAAGGTCCTATATCTGTTAGATGATGCAACTCTTGCCAGAGTGCACTATGCAAACGCAAATATTCAAGTGTCTCCATGCTAATGGCGTGCCAATGGCATGAATCCAACTATAATGGCCATGTAATCTGGACCATGTAGCTTTCCATCTTCAGCTTGGATCAAGCAGTGAAGGTATCCAACTCCCTACACACCACTCTTTGACATGATGATGAAAAAAAATATCCACAAACTCCCACAAGATCAAGGGCTGGCCTATGAGTTTACCTCTATGAATTTGGTGTGCCACTCTGATCTCATGATGATGATAACTCCCTGTAATTCTAGGGGGGCTTTCCTTTGCGTTGTCGGCTGTGACCCTCACAAGTTTGGACCAACCAGCTTTCATACATGCCGGAAAGAAGATGCAATCATCAAAATTAATACCAAATCTTATCCAAAACATCCGTAAAGTAAGTGAAACAATTGCTTTCTGTTGATCCAACAGCTGAAGCCTTTCACCATGATTCATGACAGTTTTCCAAAACTCTATAAACTCGTAGCTGAATATGATTGATAACAGCAGCCTGAAATTAAAAACCCTGGAAATTAGCAGTATTAAATGGATATAATAGCTGCAATACTGAAAGTCCCTTGCGAAATTCAGCAGCATAGAAGTTAGGAACAACCACACAATGCGTGAAAATATTCCAACAGCGGTGTCAAACCAAGGATCCCTCAATCTTGTGGTTGAATACACCTGTATTCACTCCTTTTCATTGAACCTTATCTCTATGTTGTACCTGTTACCTAAATGGCTTTTCACTAATTATTAAGTTTGTTTGACAGATAAAAGAGTGAGAAAAATGAACAGGATCAAAAGTTTAAAGTTTGAAAGCTAATGTAGATCCCTGCCTTATGAAAGTGCAAAAAGAGGGAAAAGACATGTATTATTTAAAGTGAGGTTTGTAATTTCAAGAGCATGGGGTTGTAATGGTGAAAGCTTTCAATTTGATATTTGAAAGGGAAACAAGAAGGTCAAATTCTTTCATTGGCTCTCTGATCAGACCTTTAACTTTATGGGTTAACTCAATCTTTGGTTTAGTAACTGTAATTGTCTAGGTTAAGGGCAAAAAAATCCCAACATGCCCGTAAGGTTCTTGGAGCAGCTGTGAAAGGAAAGCTCAAACAGCCTTGATGAATGAAAATCAACTATGGATAGGTGAATATCAGTCTTTTCATCGAAGATATGACAAATCATTAAAGGAAGAGCAGATATAAGTATAAACAGTGAGCTCAACGCAGATATAGTGGATTTCACTCAGGAAAAGCAGGTTTCATTCAAGATAGCAGCTATCTTAGACAAAGGACAGGAGTTTCTTGAGAGAACAGCAAGTTCTATCAAGATAACAGCATTTCAAATTGAAGGAGTAGTGGATTTTCTTTAGACAGCAGAGATCTCATTATGAGAACAGCAGTATATTGAGTAGAATAATGCTTTTCAAGACAAAGAGCGGTGATTTTAATAGAGGAACAAGTTCACAAATGGAAAACAGCACGTTCCATTAAAAGAGCAATGGTTTAATAAAGAATGGGGAGACTTTATGCAAGGAGAAGCAGAGATCAAAAAAACAAGCAGATCCTTGAAGGAGACAACGAGATCAGAACAAGACAAAGCATATTCAACGCAAAGACTAGTAGTGACTAAAGAGAACAGCAATCCTGACATTAAAGCAACGCCAAATCTTGATGGAGAGCAACAAAGAGGTAAGCTTACATGAAAACCTACAAAACCTAATCCCTAGATGCCTTCCATGTATTTATTTCCTTCATAAGAAGGAAGTTTCCTTCATTAGATGAAAAATTTCTTGTTATGTATGCATTTGCCTAAGGATAGAGATTTCACTGTTCTGCCATAAAGGAGGTATATGCTCTGTCTTTCATAGGACAATGTCACTGTTATAAGGATCTCCATTCACTGTTTATTCATAAGAATACCACTGTTTCTTGTGATGCATTCACTTTTTGTCTTGAGAGATCTTTCACTGTTTCATCAAGGGATACTCGCTGTTATATCCTAGAGTTCTAATCGCTGTTCTAGCAGAGACATTGACTCTTCTATTGAATCCATTCACTGTTCTTAGTCAAAATTCAATCACTGTTATATGTATGGAAATCATTCACCATCATGAAGATGATTCACTGTTTCATGAAGGAGTTACTGTTCTTGATAAAGGTTCTTACATTCACTGTCAAGAGAGATTAAATCACTGTTCCTAAAGGAAACATTCAATGACTTGAAGGATTGCATCCATTGTTTTCTTTGAAATACATTCACTGTTTAAAAGGAGATATTGGGTGTCCTAGCAGAGATGCATTGACTGTTCCAAAGATGCAATAACTATTCTATAAGATGTAATAACTATTCTAGGATATAGTCACTCTGCTAAGATATCATTTTCACTCTTCTATCAAGGATCATAAATTGTTTATCAGAGATCTTTCTCTGTCTAAACCCCTCCATCGCCATCTTATGAAACCCTAGGTTCAAGAGACAATCATAAAGACAGAAAATGACTGTTATAACAGTAAAGGCGTTTCATTGTAGTGGTAATGAGAAGCATTGTGCATCCGAAGATGAAGTACAAAGGGACTTGTTTGAAAACCTGTCTGATAAAGAATTGGGAAGATGGATAAATGAGAGTCTTTTGAACAGTTTAGCTTGGAACCATATAATGAAGAAAAATAAGACAGCCTAGAAGAGGACATCATATGGAATGTCACTGTTAGACAACACATAATACCAGAAGTAACAGAACTGCAAATGTCATCAGCAAATGTCAAAGACAATTTCAGCCTTAGAGAGCTTGCAGAGGGATTGACTGTCAACTTGCCCAATATTTGGCACATTGCCATGTAGAATTGAAAGACATGTAAATAAGGAAAATATGTTTTATCCTTAAGACTAATGAAAGGGAAAATTATGGCAATGTGCAGAGCAAAAAATTTAATGCTTAGAGGCAGGTTCAATATTTAAGGACAGTTTTGTTCTAGCAGCATGGCACACATATCTTCAAGGGGACTGTTATAGCAGATGAGAAAACCGCTAATTTGGTAACATAGCATATCAGAGACAAAAGGAGAAGCCATTGTATGCTATACACATGCCTTGAGCATAGAATCCAATGCCACAGTGAAAGAACAGCTTTGATGAACAGCCATAGATTCTCTGAGAGGGCAGTGTTATTGGTGAAAAGACAAACAAGAGACAGTCATAAACATGAGATATCATTTTTAGAGGATGAGAAGCATGAAACAGTGATACAGTGGACAGCAAACTAATAAAAATATTAAAAACCCATCATTGGAATAAGGACACAGGAAATGACAGTGAAAGGAGGATGCAATCAGCAGTGATAGGTCTGCATGCTAAAGGGTCATGGACAGCAGATGTGAAGGAGATTGTCATGTCCCCGACATGATACCCTATATACTATTGATGAGCATTATATGACATATTATCAACAGTAATGACATTGACAGAAACACTTTGTTATCGATCTAAGGTGATCAAGCATACACTGAATACTAAGGATGCCGGTGATATATCTGTCGCTGTGATATTGTATATCAATATTAATTTTTGAGCGTTACAGAGGGAGAAATCCAGAACAGAATGATAATAGCATCAGTCGATATATATTATTAACAGTCATAAGAATTAACAAACTAATCGGTATTCCTCAGCAAACCAAAGCCTGAACACGTTAATAGATATGAAGATCGATAAGTAAGAATTCATATTAACAACAGCAATCTACAAGCATATCTAATCAGCAATTAGAGAGGGCCTATTAATAGTTAATATTATTGGCAGTGATTAGGATTGAGTTAAAAGAAGGCATGTACAACAATCTGATTAGAGGAATAATGACTATCATAGCGATTATTAGTTGTTGATTACAAAGAAGGGGAAATAATAAATAGTAAAACTTGTGCTTCGAAAGAACATGCATGCACAACATTTTAAACTGTAGATATAAAATACCTTGTGCTCAATACATCCATTAATAAGCATACTACAGCAAGCCCAATAATTTCCAAAAAACTTATAGTTTCATTATGCAAACCCTTTACACAGAACATGGAAATGTGTCATTTTTTGATAAATCGGGAAACAAATAACTCTTTGAAAATCCAGTCTACAATGGTCATCAATATAGTCAGACTTTAAAAAAGAAAAATGATAAGCCGATCTAACATCTCCATCTCCATTCAATTCAATGAAAAACACAGAGTAAATGTGTATGTACCTCAATTTAGCAGAGAGTAAATGCTCTGCCCCAAACATTTGATGTCTAACGGCAACCCACGGGTAACTCTGAAATGGTGTTCAACCAATTCCTCATGTCCCTGGGGTGGATGCGGTTGGTGAAATGCATGCCAGCAGAAGAGTTCTCTCGCATAAGATGCGTCCAGTACTCTCATCTCATAAATTATGGCCCCTTTCAATGACTTTAAAATATTTGCATCACGGCATGTCACAATTATCAGCGCCCCATGATTTAGAAACTCATTCACTGCGAGCGCTTCCAATTGATAAGCATTGTCCACGCCATCTACAATAATCAATGGTTTTGAATGCAAACACTCAATCTGAGATGTGAGAGCCTCTACCCCAAAGCCTTCTCTTGGCCCACTGGGTTGAAAACTAATGCTGGAAAGTGGCAGAGGCATAATTATGTCGTGCATCAATTTTTCTCGCATTTCCCTCATTTTTTCATTTCTGTGCGCCTGACCTACATCAGATAAGAAACTTGATTTCCAAAATGTAGAATGTTTGAGGTTGTAAAATTTTTTGGCAAGAACTGTTTTCCCCACTCCGGCCTCTCCTACTATCCCCACAATCTTACTGTTTCTATTTTTTCTGTCTGTAATCGATGATATTGTGGCTTCAAGCTCTAGAATGACCTTATCCAATCCAACCGGATATTCCGCAATTTTTAACTCTAGTGTACTTCTAGCCTTGATCACTTCTTTAATCACAATATCAACAGTATTTGTGCACAAAGTGCCCAGGTTCCTGTTTAGAAACCCCAACAGTGAGGGAAACAAACAAATTTGCGAAGTAAGGATATACAAATTAATAATAGAACAAGCGAGGCTTACCCGTTACGTGAATCGAATTCTATACCAGGGATCAACGAGGCATTGTGAAGGGCATTTTTCCATTGCTCAAGCCTGCTGGTGTATCTGCTATCTTCCGCATATGCCGCGAATGCAGTGGCATATATTCCCTTTTCAATGGACCGAAGGTCAAAAGGTGCCACATCGTAAAATAGGGGAATTATTTTGGCCCCTGATTTCAGTAAGAGCAGAAGCTCAGCCAAACACGAGGGCGAGTTGGCATACCCCTTCCAGAAAATAGGAACATGCACCGAAGAGCTATCAATGGCTTGTTGTATATTGGCAGGTACAGAACATTCCAGTCGTATAACTCTTGGATCCAGATAAACTTTCAACCCTAGATATAGTAACGTCTGCTGAAGGACGGTGGCCACTGCCTCTAGACCTGGGCCATGATAATTGATAAATACATCATAACCAGCAAGAGAGGGATCAGGCAGAGATGGAGGTGTCGTTTTGAGGTTCTTCTTGGATAAAGAGTCGAACGCCATGGGAGAAGAAGATGGAGACATTATTTCACGCTTTCGCTTGGTTAAAGAGGAGAGTGCCGCCATAGCAATGTGATTAAATTATCAGGGGAGAAGTACAAGAGGTTTGAAGTGGGAGACGCTGCGGCACCCGGAGAAAAGACCTACGCTCTGTGTGAAGACGGTGAAAAGGGGAAAATTTTCCTAATGTCTGTGCATTCCAAAACATTCCAACTCGACTCCATG
This sequence comes from Thuja plicata, assembly GCA_018584345.1. NCBI lineage: Eukaryota > Viridiplantae > Streptophyta > Pinopsida > Cupressales > Cupressaceae > Thuja > Thuja plicata. Next base: position 354,402 of record MU224879.1, on the reverse strand, counting down.
CCCGATTCCAAACATGCGGCCAGGTACTGAAAACCCAACGCCAAGATTGTATCATATTATTGCGCGCAACTAGACCCTTGTGCTCGTATACTCGTGCGTTGATAAATAGGATTAGATAGAATCATATGCAGAATAAAAATATAACTGACGCTTATTTTCTAATTGCTAAGGTTTCACCCTGGCAACAGATAAATAACTCTTTTTTCTTTCCTTTCCACAACATTATGTAGTTTTCCTGAATCTGAAAATACACTTCGAAAAGATTATCTGCCATTTGAACCATACTGGTTTTATCGGCCATTCAACTGTGATTTTTTCATATTAAAAATCATTCTTAAATTAACAAAATCTGCAAAATTCATCTAAAGTAAATATGAAAGAGAAAGGTTGATATTTTTATTTGCCATTATGAAATGCAATGTATTTTCTTCTCAAATTTAAGAGTTTCAATTATATTTATATGGTTTCTCAAGGATTTTTATATTTATTAATATAATTATAATTAATTTTAATTATAAAATGGTGTTTTTAAATTTTAGTATTTTTTCCATCTCATAAAAATCAAATCCTTTTTAAAAGCTTTTAAAAAGTATAATATATTAGAAATCTAAAATTGAATAAATTTTTAATTTTTAATAATATTTAAATATATATAATAATTTTATTAAATTGTTAAAAATATATTATTAAAATAAAAATATTAAAACATGTTAAATTATGTAGAAGATATTAAGAGATATTATTTTTGAAGTATCGATTTCATTTAAATATGAAATCTATTTAAAAAATAAACACTCCTAAATGATTTCTTCACATTTTTTACATATTTTTAATTTAAATATATAAAATATTTTTATTATAAATCTACATCTTAATTATTTGTTTATTAATAAGCCTTTGGTGAGCTAACTTTTTACACATACATGACTACGCCTACACTTGTTTGTTTATGTGTTGCAACTACAATATAAAAGACATGTGATCAACAGCTCCCAATAGTTGTGACTTACCAAATACAAGTACCCTTAAATCTTCACAATGAACATTAAATAAACTCCACAAAAGAGAGTGAATACTAGAGTAAGGTGGTATTAGAAAACATCCAATTGTAAATACCTTTTTCCAATATAAAAATAGAAATGGAAAAAATTTGATAAAATGGTGAGTTTCATTTTATTTCCCAGTTTGATATTTGAACCTTTTTGGAACTAGGGTTATTCTTAGTTCTTGCATCTTGGAGTGATGTAGATTATGTACTCTTTTAGAATTTATGTTATTCTCAATTATTGCATCTTGTGAAGTGTTTATAATAATTAAGTGAAGCCACTAATTCTTGCTCAAGAAAGAGGAGAAGAAGAAGAAGAAGAAGAAGAGGAAGAGGAAGAGGAAGAGGAAGAGGAAGAGGACATGTAACTGATTGAGTGTTTGATAATGTTAAGTTGAAGATAATGCAAGACATTAAATCAGTTAATTGTTTGTATTGTCATTGATGTCAACTTGATATCATCTGTACGGTCATGTACATAATGCCAAAAGACTTCAGAGAATCAATGGAACAAAGGTTATGCTTTCAGCAATGCATAAAAGTCAAGTATTCATTAAGTGACAGAAAACACCGACAGAGTGCACACCATCGGTAAAGGCAAAGAAGAAAAGTCACAATGATACCCGACGAGCAGAAGATAGTGTTGCCACTAAGCAAAACCACAGGATGCCTGACGAGCTAAAAATAGAGTTTCCCGACCAGCAAAATCTAATGATGCCCGACGGACAGAGGTCCTGAAGCTGACTGGAGTCACACCGACAGAACTGTCAGTTGTCACCAATGACTAACTGCAGAGTTGACCGACAGAATAGAGAGTTCATAAAATGACAAAATATCTAGCTAGCAGAGCTTAAGGATAGACTTAATTGGTTGTTCTCATTGTTTTATTTGACCAGAGTTAAGAAATTGATTTAAAGATGATTTGTACAGTTGGCAGGAAGTTAACTGTGAGATAAATCAGAATTTATGTTTTAAACCAAATTGGCTGGATTGTTTTTCATGCCAAGAATCAAGAATCAAGAAATGATGAATATCGTGTCTATATAAGAGACAAGAGTAATTCATTTCCGTATGCAATGAAAAGGAAGAGGAGTGAATAGAAAGAGGATGCTGAAGAGAAACTGATGAAGGATAACTTCATATAGTCCTGATCAATCAAGCTAAAGAAGAGCTAAGGAATTCTGTAGACACCGACAAACAGTGAAGCACAGCATCACAAAGCAGAATGTGTGGAGCACAAAGAATTGAATTGATACATTGATCAGAAAGGTAATGTACTTAAATAGATCTAAAAATCTGCAATTCAAGTTGCATTAGAAACAGGTCATAGTGTTTCAGTTTAACCATTGAAGCATCAAGTCTCTTAAACATAGCAGGACTTAACAGTCTTTTATATATTGAGGTACATCCCAAGGAGTGCCAAAAAGGTTGACTCATGAAAGTAGCATTGGACTTTCCCAATACCTATTAACAGTCTAAGAAGGAGGCTGATTCAAGGATGGTAGCAATAGATGCTCGATACTAAGTGACAACCTCTATGTATAAAATCCTCTAACAAGATCACACCTAACAGTGTGTTTGTTACCTTTAACAGGGTTGGCTCCTAACAGGGCTCACTTCAGAAGAGTGAAATTTTGGGGTACCAGTCCTAGTGGCTTTTCCCCTGACAGGGTTTCCATGTTAAAATCCATGTGTTATGTGTGTATGATTTATTACTTTATTGTTTTACATTTCACATATGCATTTATGGATTGATCGGTATACTCTGCATATTTACTGAGTATCGGTAAATAATTTTACTGCTTATCAGTAATCAAGGAGAATAAGGACAGACAAGGAAAACTGATAGACAATTAAATCATTATAAGTATTTCATGACATGCATCTTGTAGGGACTTAATAATCTGAGGTTTATTGATTGGTGGTTAAGTTTAAGGATAAATAATTGAGGCCCCTGATTCACCCCCCCTCTCAGTTATTACTAACAATTGGTATCAGAGCTTGTGTGCTTAGAAGGAAGGTTTCAAGACCTAAGTAAGGATCACAAGATGAGCAGACAATATGTGCCCAAGTTGAACAAAGACAACTTTGCTTCATGGCAAAGCAGGATAAGACTCCACCTATCAGGTATTGGCAATGATGTTACTCAATTCCTAGATACTGAATATGTGTTGCCTATGGGAGTATTGATAGTAGATCAATTGAGAGAGAAGCATGAGCATAACTGCATGGTTATAGAGCTTTCTTCCTCACTCTCTGATGCTAAATTTGAAGATGTCAAAGATTGAAAAACTGCAAAGAAGATGTGGGACAAACTAAAGCTTGTACATGGAGGTGATACAAATGTTCTGAGAGCCAAAGTAGAAAGCCTTAGAGGAAGGTTTGATGATCTTAGAATGAAAGAAGGAGAAAACATCACACAGTACAGCACAAGGATAAAAAAAGTAGTCGATGTTATACGAGGTGTTGGAGGTACACTTGAAGAGGAGACAGTGGTAAGTAAAATCTTAAGAACCTTATTGCATGTATATGCTATTAGAGTTTCTGCTATTCAAGAAATGAGAGCAGTAGCAAACAACACAGTTACTCTTGATAGTTTAATTGGTAGACTAATTTCATTTGAGATGAATAACTTTGACAATAGTGTCTTACCAAACTTAGAGTCTACATTTAAGTCTTCTATGAGAATAAGCAAATCAAGTCATAGACAAACATCTAGAAGAGATAGTGAGAGTGAAAGTAAAGAAGAAGATCTAGATGAAATAGAAGCACTTATGGCTAGGAGAATGCAGAGAGACAAAGGTAAATACAAAGGCAAGTTACCACTTGTATGCTTTAATTGTAAAGAGATTGGACACTTTGCTGCAAGATGTCCTAACAAAAGAAAAGATGATAAAAGTAATGACAGATCTTTTGAGAAGAAATCTGACAGAGGTGATAACAAAGATTACAGAGGTTACCGACAATCAAAAAGAAGAGATACCTGAGACTATAAGGACAAAGGCAAGAAAGTTAGCTACCTAGCTGCTTGCAAAGATGAAGATACTAAGACCGAACCTAATGATGACATCGAAGTGGTATTTATGACTGTGAAGGATGATTCAAATGAAGATGAAAGGTATGTAGAAACTGCACTCGTATCTAAAGTTAGCAAGAATGACATCTAGTTTATAGATAGTGGCTGCACTCACCACATGACCGGTGACAAATAATAGTTTGATACTTTTGAGTATTATAATGGTGGTACAGTAAGAATGGGTAATGATACACCTTGTCTGGTTGAAGGTAAAGGAACTATAATGTTGAATAACATGATTAAATGTGAAAATGCTTATTGGGTAAAAGGGTTGAATTATAATCTGTTGAGTGTCTCTCAGCTGAATAATTCAGGTCACAGAGTGGCATTTGAGAATAAGAAGGCAAAGATCTTCAATGAATCAGGAAAACTGATTGGTACCGGTGAACAGACTAAAGGTAACTTATTCTATCTAAATGATACTAACACCACTTCCTTAATGACTAGAAATGAAGATATATGGTTGTGGCACAAAAGATTGTGTCATGTGAATTTTGACAACATGATGAAAATAAGCAGAAGAAGAAATGTAAGAGGCTTACCGACGATGACAAAGCCAGACAACATCATGTGCAAAAATTGTCAAAAAGGTAAAATGACAAAGTCTAGTTTCAAAAGTAAAACCCATAAATCTATTGATATTCTAGAATTAGTTCATACTGATTTATGTGGACCTATGAGGACAAAGAGTTATTATGGAGATAAATATTTTATTCTCTTTGTTGATGATTACTCTAGAATGATGACAGTCATGTTTCTAAACGACAAAACTGAAGCATTCAAGATGTTTAAATGGTGTAAGGCTATGGTAGAGAAACAAAGTGGTAAGGATTTGAAATGTTTGAGATCAGATAGAGGAGGAGAGTTTATATCAGATGAATTCACTAATTTCTGTAATGAGCATGGTATAAAAAGACAGGTTTTTGCACCAAGAACACCACAACAAAATGGGATTGCTGAGAGAAGGAACAGATCAATAGTTGATTGTGAAAGAACACTGATGATAGAGAAAGGAATCACCCAAATCTTATGGAGGGAAGCTGTCAGCGCTGTTGTCTATACACTTAACAGAGTACAATTGAAGAAGGACACAAAGAAGACACCTTATGAACTATGGTATAGTAAAATACCCAATATAAGTTACTTCAAAATATTTGGTAGTCAATGTTATGTCTTAAAGGATGATAGAAATGAAAATCTTGACGCCAAGAGTGATGAAGGTATATTCCTAGGGTATTCCACCAAGAGCAAAGCTTATAAATGTCTTATCAAGGCTTCTAACAAAATAGTTGAAAGTGCAAATGTAAAGATTGATGAATTTGTAG
>MU224879.1:303229-314682 GCA_018584345.1 Thuja plicata | reverse complement strand
TTTGTTGCATGAAAAACATTTGAATGGTAGTTGTCCTTCATATTTTCCTTTACCTTTCCTTTCTTTCTTAGAAATCATAGCAATGATTTCTTCTAGTTTTGTATCAACTTCTTCTTTCTCAATATTACTAGATATGCTCAGGGATTTCTTACCATGGACTGAGGCTTTGAAAGGTGTTTCAATTTTAGATTCTATCTTCAATCTTGATATCTCAAATGCTGATATTTTTCTGATCAAGGTTTCTCCTTTGAAGTCTTTTGAGAATTGCATGGTTTCATCCAAGATGTTTATCTTTCTTTCATAATCTTCTGTCAATGTAGTCATCAGTTTGTACATTATATCCTCCTCTAAAATTTATCCACCATTGTTCCTAATTCCACAGACTGGTTCATTAATCCTCTGATTGTAAGCTCTAATGTTTTCTTCAGGTAGCATCTCTATATTGTTGTATCTTTTCTTCCATGTCTTTCTTCGCGTATTCTTGACTTGGATGTCTCCTTAAAACATGTGTTCTAGGTATTTCCATATTGAATATGATTTGTCTACCTTCTTGATCTCAGAAAATTCACTGTCAGACAAGGAATTGATTAGGGCTTCTTTGGCAATTGCATTTTGGGTGAATACTTCCTTTTGTTTATTAGTAGAGTCTTCTTCTGCAAGGTCTTTCAAGGTAGGAACATCAATTGCATGAGTAGCAACCTCATATATTTCAAAACCAATGCATTAAAGATATGTTATCATTGTGTTCTTCCAGTCAAGATAATTATCTCCATCAAACTTAGGAATCTCTTTCCTAAAGTATGCCATTTGATCTACCTTAAGCTGTTAGGATTTCTCTCCAAGACACTTGGCTCTAATACCAATTGTTGGAATAGTCCCAAGGGATAACTAAGAGGGGTGGGGGGGGGGGGGGGGGGGGAGNGGGGGTGAATCATTTATCAACTAGTTTTTATTATTTTCTCTAATTAAGTACAATTTATCATTAATCATATATACAATAAGATAACACAAAATAGAACACCACAATTTTGGTTACGGGGAAACCAAAATATGTAAAGACCCCGGTGGGAATTAGCACCCACAACGAACTATACTTGATTATAATAATCCCTATTAGAAGATCTTGCGACCCTGTTAGGAGTTGTTCTTTAAAATTCAATAAGTATAGATACCTGGTTAAGGGTCGGACCCTGTTAGGAGTCTTTTACAAATAACCCTGTTAGGGGTGAGGATACACTGTCCAAAAGTACACTATTAAAATTATGAAGGCTACAACCTTCAGTAAAATAGATATACACTATATCTGATAATAAACTGTTTGAGTAGACTTGCTATCTTGATCAGTTCCAATGTATTGTATGCACTCTCTGCTTCTTCACATAGATCTTTAACTGGTGAATGAAATAGCTTTACTGTCCCAAAGCAACTAGCATTCTGCTATGTTCTTTTTCTATTTCTTTTCTTATCATTCACACTTAGTGTTCACAAATGAACTGCTATATGTATCTTCTCCAAAAGATATGATCACGTCGGCTATAGGAATCCCTTCAATGCTTCTCTTGTCGGCTAAACTAAGCACACAACATAATTAGAACTGCGCAACTCAAAATGAATAGATGCATCACTTCACATAGTCGGCTCCACCAAAATTACCCAAATGTCACGCTTTGGATGAAACACAATTAGCGCCTTTGGCTAATTGTCTTTGACTCATAACTAAACAAGAATCTGAACACACATATCCCATAGATAGATGCAATTGAAGAATCAATAAATTTATTGTCAGCTTACTGAAAACAATCCTCTGAAACTTTAGCTGGTAGACAGAGTAACATAACTCAACTCTTACTAAACCTCTGAATCTACATGTATGAACATGGTATAATAACTATGTCTGAAACATAAAAACAATGACGCAATGCTTCAACATATCCATACTAAAAAGTGCATACAATACACTGTTATATACTATATGTTGTCATCAATGACAAACATACAGTCAACTATTTGTACAAAGGCAAATCTCCAACAGTTTATTCCTCAAATAAAGGGAGAGGATGATCAAATCAAGGAAGTAGATGTATAGAGAGGAGAATTTGATGCATTACTACCTAATAAAGAGGCATTTATTTATGACAAAATGAATTATATATGGAAAAGTTCAATAAAACCTTAGATGAGGCATTTAAGGCCAAAACAGACTTTAACAAGTTTGTGACAGATATCAAGAGAATAACAGATGCAAGATGGGAGAGAAAAAAGGCATAATTGGAAATCATTCAGAGCTTTAATTGGCCTACAAAGGTAGAGGTGAAACATGGGATGTTCTCACCAAGCCCAAGAAAAATAATCCTGCAACAGCTGACCTAGACATATTGGACGAGGAGTAAAGAGACTCTTGATAGCTTATCTTTGAGCACGGGGAGGTTAGTCATCAGAAAGACTAGTGTAAGTTATCCTATTATGGAGGTCACTAGATCTTGCAATAACTATTGGAGGCTATCTAGAATATCAATAGACAAAGGTGCCAGCTATCAAAAGATTTGAAGATCAAATCTGATTGTATTCCTATTTTGTCTTCCCACCACTTAAGGTCTTATTGTATTTTGTCTTCTTCTATTTATTAGGGTTAGGTATAAAACCTTTTGAAGGTTGTTGCATCCTTAGTCTTTGAGGATTCCAAGATGTTTTAGACTCTATATATAGAATTTTGTATCATTTTTGTAAGGGAGGTGAAATATAATTGCAAGGCACAATACTCAGTTTTGTCTAAGCTTTGTGCTTTTTGTCTACTGAATGTATTTGAAGCAGTAACATATTAATAAAATACATTGTAGTTTCTATTCTATATCTTGCGTTGTCTCTTTATATTATTGTTTAAGCTCTTGTATGTTCAATTTGCAAGGCATTTTAGATATACCAGTTACAAAGTGATTGTGCAATTACTTGTGAGTTCTTTCAAGGAGTAATTCTTACAGGTGATTCCAGAGAGTTAAACATTAGTTTAAGGATCTGATAACATGGGTGTGGGAGTGAAACGATAGTTTGTAACACATTCTATATAAATTGCATATGTTTACATTAATCATTTTATTGTGGATTTATATTCAATATTGACTCTTTGCCCAAGAATTAGGCACTGGTTTAGGGTTTGGCAAGCAATTAATCATCATCCAAATATTAAAGAAATCAATCATTCACTTTTTCGTTACAAAGAATATATATGTTCAAGCAATTGTTTTAGAGAATACAGTTCAATTTATTGATTCATTAAAGAGAGAATCACTAGGTTAGCCCTCCTAAGTTCAAAGAACTCCAAAAGGAAGAAGGATGAGAATCCTTATCTCATTGATGTTTGTTATTGTCAAGATCATAATTTGGCTTGTAAATTTTTGTATAAAGTTAATTACTATCATTTGCAAGGTGTTTTATCAATTGATATTATGAAGGATAGTTAGCCAAATAGTGAAAGCCTTAATCAACTATAATAGATACTGAAAATCAGTAATCATTTGAAGGTATACCTGCCTGAGCCTGTGGATCTCAAAGTAGAAGGAGGAACTAGTCCTCATCAATTAGGCTTTGTCTTTCATGAGTTATAAATTGGAAGTATAAAGAGTAAGCATTCACACTATTTTAAGAACCTGCAATAAAAAGACCTAACAAAATGGTGACTCTGCTAGGGAATTAAAATAATTATCTCAGATTCTGGTTGAAGAAGAGAGTCACAAATACCACATATTAAGTTTTCCCATCCGAGTCACACTAAAAAATTGGAGACTCTACTGGGGATATGGATTACAATATCTTCTTGAAACTTTCAGAAAATCTTTGGTTTTATTTTGAAAGTTAAATCAAGTTACAGTTGAGTTTGCCCATCCGAGTCGCGCTAAAAAATTGGTGACTCTGCTGGGAATCTTATAAAATCTTGTCAAACTTGCAGGTATTCTTTGGTGTTATTTATTTTATAGTTGAGTTTTCCTATCTAAGTCACTCTTACTGTATTCATATTTGATTGTGTTATATTTTCCCAACTTGTTTTGGGTGGCGACTCTCAAAAGCAATGTCTGTAATCAGTGCTAAATAATTTCAATATTCATACACATCCTTTCAAAATAAATACAAGATCAAGAGTAAGAGATCATCCTAAAGTTGAGTTGGAAAGTGGAATTCCAACTACTTCTAGGACTAAAATGTCTTGGAGAGAAAAGAAGAACTAGGCTAATATAGATGACTCATCTCCAAGAAAAGAAGAAAACAACAGTAGGAGAAAAGATGCAACCCAATCTAGTCATGAGGGGAACACCTCAGAATATGAAGAAGCCCTTGACCTAGGTTTGGAAAAATATGCAAATATTAGTACTTCTAGTGAGATAGAAGGGACAGATACTATCAATTTAGATTCTAAAGTTCCTTCTGATGAGCTTGCTGAAGAAGAAAGAATCTTAATTTGACAGTTGGCCATTATTCATCAAAAGAAAAGAGAAAAGGATTTTAAAAAGAAAAAACAAGATCATAGAAATGCTGATGAATTAAGAAGAAGATCATTAAGACATCAAGCAGTAAGAAATTTTGAGAGATCTCATAAAGATCAAGAGACATCAGTCACTCACAAAGGCTTTGGTTCTCAAGATTTTAGAGATACAGGGAAAAAGAAGGTTACTGGAAGTGAAATAGATGAACCAAAAACTCACAAAGTTCCAAAAAAACAAATGTCTAAATTAGACATTGTTCTTGAGAGATCAAAAAGGGAGAAAGAAACCATGGCTAAAATGCTGGAAAAGGCAGAATCATAGGCTGACACCTTGGAAATGAAGAAGAATATTTATTTCTTGCAATCTTCTAGATACTCCTATGTTGGTGCTGAAATTGTTACAAATTCAAAAGCCAAAGTTGCCACTTTCCAGGATGATGATGATGAATTATAACTGATTGAATGTTTGAAGATGTTAAGTTGATGATCATGCAAGGAATTAAACTAGTTAATGTATTGTATTGTCATTGATGTCAACTTGATATAATCTGTATGGTCATGTACATACTGCTAAAGAGATCAAAGAAATAATGAATCAAAGGCTATGCTATCAGTAATGCATAAAAGTCAAGTATTCACAAAGTGACTATATACATCGACGGAGTGCACACCGATAGACAGAGTAAAAGAGAAAAGTCACAGTGTTATCTAACAAGCAAAAGAATAGAATTACCGATGAGAAAAGTCACAGTGTTGTCTGACGAGAAAAAGCATAGTGTAACCCAATAGACAAAATTACAGTGTTGCCTGATGAATAAGTAAAGGATGGAGATCTCGAAGACAACTGAAGTCACACCGATGAAACAATCAATTGACACCAACAACTAACTGAAGTGTTGACTGATAGAACATAGAGTTCATAAACAAAAAAATGCTTAGCTGTCAAGAGCTAAATATAGACTTAACTAATACTTATCATTGTTTTAGTCGACAAGATAAATCCAGAGATAAGTAAAGGATTTAAAGCTGCTTTGTCCAGTTGGAAAGAAGATCTCTACGAGATAAAACTAGAGTTTTTCTTTAAATCTAATTGGCGAGAATTGTGGATCACACCAAGATCAAGAAAGCTAAGAAACCGTAAAATTATGTCTATAAAGAGACAACCTAATTCATTACGAAGGTGGTGAAGGGGAGTGATCAAATAATAGATGCTGAAGAAATTATGAAGGAGAAGAAAGTCTTCATTTAGACCTAATCAACAAGTTGAGGAAAGAGCTAGATTCTGCAGACACCAACGAATAGTGAAACAACATCACAGAGCAGAACAGTATGGAGAAAAGGTATTGAATTGATTATATTGATCAAAGAGGTAATGCACTTACAATAGATCTAAACATCTACAATTTAAGTTGTATGTGTGAACATATCACTTTACTATTTCAGTTTAACCATTGAAGCATCAAGTCTCTTAACCGAGCAGGACTTAAAAGTCTTTTCTAATTGAGATACATCCCAAGGAGTATCAAAAAGTTTGATCATACAAAGTAGCATTGGATATGCCCGATACCTATTGACAGGCCAAGTGAGTGTTTGATCAAGGATGGTAGCATTAGATGCCAAATACTAAGTGACAAACTATTTATTTAAATCCTCTAACAAGGTCACACCTAATAGTGTTTGTAACCTTTAATAGGGTTGGCTCGATCATAGCGGTCAAAAATGGATTTGAATCATAAAATTTGATGCATTGATTAAATAAATGATGAATTAGGTTTTTGAAGACCTTGTTCTTAATATAAAAAGATGAATTAGGGAAAACTCAAGGTGTGGATCATGAACGCGGATGGTAGAAGTGGCTAGCAAAGGGAGAGCGGTGCAGGAGCACCTATGAAGTCACCTAAGGTCACCATGGATCCAATTGAAGGAAAAGGAATAAAATCATCCCTAAATGTGAATTGGGATGTATTGAGGCCTTTAATGGCAATTTGTAATAGAGAATGTAATAAATTATTAATAAGTCCTAGAAGTCATGGCAAAGGACTTAGGACCAAAAATGATGTTGTGCGTGCTAAAAGTGGGCCTCTACTTTAGCAGTACACTTCAACATGGTCATTGTACTTCAGTTGCATACAAAAATAAATATTGATTAATTCATCTTGTATGTCTGAAAGAGTCGACTTGTTGCCTTCTAGAAGGCAGGAGTATGAGCTTTCTCTCAGGTCATTGCAAGCTCAGTGACTACACCAAAGACTTAAACGAAGGATTTAAAAAGCTATATGCTGAGAGTAAACTACTGATTAATCTAAATGCAAATGCAAATGTAGATTGCTGTTAATCCAAGCTAGTTAGAATTCAATTTTAGAACACCAATTGAAATGTGAGATATTCAATTTTAAACCCAAATTGAAAGTGTGCTCTAAATTTATGTTTACATGCTTGAATAAAAGTAAACAACAATATTAGATAAATGAAAGCTAAAACATGCAAGAAAGCTAAGATAAAAATGTAGTATAATAACTTTAGTTGAAATTCGGGATCCTTTGTGAAGGAAAAGAGTTTCTCTTTTATAGAAATCTCTCTCGAATCGATGGTCAAGATCGAACAAAAAGAGTGGCTCATATTCGATTGAAGAAGCACAATCCATGTGCAAGTGATTCGATTGGTTGAGAGATTCAGTTGACTGAACTGACTGATCAGTTCTTTTGGAAACTTCCATATTCAGTTTTCAGTTAACTGAAATGTTTCCAAAATGATAAACAGATGAGAATCAGTTAACTGAGTGGAACTAGATTATTTCCATTTTGATAATTAGTCAACTGAATTTGATGATGTCATATGCATTTTTAATAAATTTAATTGATTTTGAATGCACCTTTATGTTTTTATAATTAATTTAATTCCTTTTTTATTTAATTGACAATTTTGTGATTTTTATTTAATTAATATGTCATAATATCAATTAAATAATTAACATAAGATATATTTGCCAATGTATTATGATTTTAGGAATTAATTGATTAATCAAGTTAGATGATCGATTAGGACCTAGGGTTTAAGTCAAGATCAGTTTGAATTTGATAATTTCCTATTTGATTTAGGACTTAGGATAATCAAGATTAGGGTTTCTTGACTACTTGCTGAGATTGGGGGTCTAGGGTTTAGATGACCATTTTTAGGTGATTACAGATGTAAGGGTGGCCAATAGTGCCAAATGGGATCTAATTTGATTAGATGGGGTTAATTAGGTCCTAGAATCAATTAGGAATTGAATCCATAAAGTATTTAATAAGTTTTAAAGCAATAAAATACCAAAACACAAGTTAATAATTCAAATTTTTGAATATTAACGGCTAGTTGTGTTTTGGTGGGAAATTGCATTTAATAGTCTTAAACAATTTGTAATCACTTCCAACCACTTTGGATCGGTTTTGGAAGTTTAAAAATTGTCTATAAATGCCCATGAATGATTGGGAAAGAATAGAAATGAATTGCATAAGGGATTGTATGGCCTGTATGTTGAAAATGTAATAAAATTCATAGTTTCTTGCATATTTTGGTCTATTATTGTACTTCTTTCATGTTTTGATCATTTCTGTGCATTATAGGATGTATTTAAAGTTGTTTTGATCCATATTAGAAGCATTTCATTCTAAATTTTTCTTTTATATAGCCAAGGTGCTGTAGATAGCCATTTTCACATTGTTTTCTTAAGCAAAATGGTGTAACCATCCCCTTTCTATTCTAACTGTGACTTGGGGATGGATTTATGATTTTTATCATATGTAATTATGCCTAATAATGTAGGAATAAGAAATAAAATGTAGATGATCATCAAGTTGGGCAAGTTGGAGTGCTTGGGTGCATGAAAATGCATGGAATTTGATGCCATAAGTGTAGCAGCAGAAGATTTGGCTTAAGGAGGGAATATATGTTTGTTTGAGGCAACATAAGTACATGTCAAACTTATGGTTAATCCAGAAGGATAAGTTATGGAAGTGAGTTTTGGGTCATTTTCTAGAAGGCCCTAGTTTTTGGAGCCATTTGGTGAGGGATTTGGAGTTTGACCATTTGGGAAGGTTGTGGCTGAAAAAAAATACCACAATCCTTTGTTTTGAGGTATAAATAGGAACTTTTGAAATTTATAGTGTCTGGGGATAAGTAATTTTGGTAGTTGCTTTGTAAAGTGGCCTAATTAGGCCTAGTGGAGATACTGGAGTCAGCCATTTTAAGCATATTTGGTTCAAAAGAGTCATATCTAATTTTCATATATGTTGTGTAACTTCCAAATGGGTATCGGAATCTAAAATTTAATTTTCAAGTGTTTTGGAAAGTCTAGTCCAAAAGTCCACAAATCAGGAAAAATAGGGCTACTAGGGAGGGTTGCTTGGGTGTTTGGCTTGTTTGGAGAAATATGATCAAAGGGTGTAAAGGGGCATCTAGAACCTATCTAGAAAGGTTTATCTAGTGGTGTTAAGGCCTTCAATAGACTTTGTTTTAGTCTTGAATCCTTTGAAGTCAATTAAGCCCATGTGAGTAAGTGGAATCCCTTGGGTACATTGTGAAACCTTGGGGGTTGTCAAACAAAGGTGTAGAGTCTTGTTGTCCAAAAAGATTGGAAGTCTCCAAGCCTCTGCACCAAGTGGTATTAGAGAAAGTAAGAGCTTTGGGAGGAAGGTTATGTGTGTATGTCTGGAGTTGAGTCTGAGGAGTTTGAAGAAGAGGCTCAAAATATGCCTCCAAAGATGACAAACATGGAGCTTGCTAGGATGGCGATGGAGCAAGCAGAAAAGAAAAAGAGATTGGAAGAAGTCATTGAAAGACTAACCAATCTTGTTGAGAAGAGGGATTCAGACCCTTTTGATGATGAAGGTGAAGTAGAATAGGAACCTGATGAAGAAAGGTTGGATCCTGAGGATGCTAGACTAGTGAAGATCCTGAAGGCAGTTAAAAGAGGAGAATCCAAAGTCAGAGCAGTGATCCCAATGTATGATGGGAAGATGGATGAGGAAGTGCTCCTTGATTGGTTAAGTGCTATTGAGAATCACTTTGACTATGAGGAAATTGAAGACAAGCATAAAGTGAAGATTGCAAAAGAAAGACTTAAGGGTCATGCATTGCTATGGTGGGATTGCCTACAAGCAGAAAGGTGGAAGAAAAGTTTACCAAAGATCACATCATGACCTAGAATGATGACCAAATGAGGGAGAAGTTTCTACCTAAGGACTACAAGGTTCAACTCTTCAAGAAGATTCAAGGGTTGAAGTAGAAGGACATGAATGTCCAAAGGTATACGGAGGAATTCCACAAGCTTGACATTAGAGCCTCTCATGATGAAGATGTGGAAGATAAGGTGGCTAGATATATTGGAGGGCTAAGGTACAACATGTAGGATGAGATGAGCATGGCCACACCAAGGACTCTTGAATATTGCTACAAGTTAGAAATGAAAGCCAATGACAAGCTTAGAAGAAGGCAAGAGAGGCAAGGCAGTTCAAGAGGGCAACAAAATAAGGGCAAAGGAGTAAATCCAAGCCAAGGACATAATGAGAAAGGTAAAGAGAAAGTATCAAATCAGAAAGGAGAACAAAGAAATGGTAGAGGAAAGAGCTTCCATGGAAAGTGCTACAAGTGTGGTGAAGAAGGTCATCCATTCTACAAGTGTCCTGAAAGAGAAGCCAAGAAGAATGATAAGAGGGTTCAATTGATCCAAGGAGAAGATGAAAATAAACAACAAGAGGAAGAAGAAGCACACCATGACTATGCATATCCTGAAGAAGGTGAGTGTCTCTTGATGGGAAGGTCACCTATCCAACATATACCTAAGGTATATATCTTTAGAACAAATTGTAAATGCTATGGCAAAGTATGCAAGGTTATCATAGATTCTGGTTCATTTGACAATCTAGTGTCCTATGAGATGGTAAATAAGTTAAAATTACCTAGATTTCCTATTGGTAGATCATATAGGGCCTCTTGGGTCAGTAATGATCAGAATATTGTGATTAAGGAGAAAGCATACATAGATTTTTCAATTGGGGGTTATGTTGATAGGGTTCTATGTGGTATAGTTCCCATGAAATGTTGCCACATCATCTTAGGGAGACCATGGCAGGCTTCAAGGGAGACCATTCATTATGGTTTGAAGAATGAGTATGTAGTGCACAAGGAGGGAAGAAAATTCACCCTTAAACCTCTTCCAAGTCAAGTAGAAGAAGTTGGTAGCATCATTGTCTTTGGTGCAAAAACATATTTTGATTTGCAGATTCCAAAGTATGAGAAGATGGTGACTATAGAGCAGCAGCCTAAGACCACTTTATTGGTCTTGAAGGATGAGTTTTTGGACAGTCATGAGGCATTGACTGTGAAGTAGAAAACATGGCAAGAAGATGGTGTCCTTATCAACACAATGTGGTGTCCTTTGGAGAAAGAAATGAAGAATATTGCAGAGGTTCCATTGAAGGACACAAGGAGGGGTCTATCTAATCCTAAAAAGGAGTTTCAAGGATAGTTTGTGAAGCCACAAGTTCATTGTCCACAACAGAAAATTGGCAAGCATGATGACAGATTTCAAAATGAACAATCTTCTTTCCTTGTTTCTAACCATTTGAGTGCAGGTTTGAAGGATAGAAGAAGGGATTTTTTATCAGATCAGAGGTCTGATCAAGGACAGAGAGGAAGACAACCTTTCAAGGAGGATGGGTGGAAGAAAGACCAAGTCCCTTAGTTCTAGGGACAAGCGCTTTTTCCAAGGTGGGGTGTATGGTGCAGGAGCACCTATGAAGTCACCTAAGGTCACCATAGATCCAATTGAAGGAAAAGGAATAAAATCATCCCTAAATGTGAATTGGGATGTATTGAGGCCTTTAATGGCAATTTGTAATAGAGAATGTAATAAATTATTAATAAGTCCTAGAAGTCCTAGCAAAGGACTTAGGACCAAAAATGATGTAAGGGTGGCCAATAGTGCCAAATGGGATCT
>MU224879.1:291209-303179 GCA_018584345.1 Thuja plicata | reverse complement strand
CCATAAAGTATTTAATAAGTTTTAAAGCAATAAAATACCAAAACACAAGTTAATAATTCAAATTTTTGAATATTAACGACTAGTTGTGTTTTGGTGGGAAATTGCATTTAAGAGTCTTAAACAATTTTTAATCACTTCCAACCACTTTGGATCGGATTTGGAAGTTGAAAAATTGTCTATAAATTCCCATGAATGATTGGAAAAGAATAGAAACGAATTGGAGAAGGGATTGTACGGCCTGTAGGCTGAAAATGCAATAAAATTCATAGTTTCTTGCATATTTTGGTCTATTATTGTACTTCTTTCATGTTTTGATCATTTTTGTGCATTATAGGATGTATTTAATGATCCATCTTAGAAGAATTTCATTTTGAAGTTTTCTTTCATAAAGCCAAGGTGCTGTAGATAGCCATTTTCACATTGTTTATTTAAGCAAAATGGTGTAACCATCCCCTTTCTGCTCTAACTGTGACTTGGGGATGGATTTCTGAATTGCATCATATGTAATTATGCCTAATAATGTAGGAATAAGAAAGATAATGCAGATGATCATCAAGTTGGGCAAGTTGGAGTGCTTGGGTGCATGAAAATGCATGGAATTTGATGCCATAAGTGTAGTAGCAGAAGATATGGATTAAGGAGGGCATTTTTTTGTTTGAGGCTGAAGAATTAAATGTCAAAATTATGGTGAATATAGAAGGAGAAGTTCTGGAAGTGTGTTTTGGGTCATTTTCTACAAGGCCCTAGTTTTTGGAGCCATTTGGTGAGGGATTTGGATTTTGACCATTTGGGAAGGTTGTGGCTGAAAAAAAATACCATAATCCTTTTATTTGAGGCATAAATAGGAACTTATAAAAGTTATAGTGTCTGGGGATAAGTAATTTTGGTAGTTGCTTTGTAAAGTGGCCCAATTAGGCCTAGTGGAGATACTGGAGTCGGCCATGTTAAGAATAGTTGGTCCAAAAGAGTCATATCTAATTTTCACATATGTTGTGTAACTTCCAAATGGGTATCTGAATCTACATTTTAATTTTCAATTGTTTTGGAAAGTCTGGTCCAAAAGTCTAAAAATCAGGAAAAATAGGGCTACTAGGAAGGGTTGCTTGGGTGTTTGGCTTGTTTGGAGAAATCTGATCAAAGGGTGTAAAGGGGCATCTATAACATATCTATAAAGGTATATTTAGTTGTGTTAAGGCCTAAAATAGACTTGGTTTTAGTCTTGAATCCTTTGAAGTCAATTAAGCCCATGTGAGTAAGTGGAATCCCTTGGGTACATTGTGAAACCTTGGGTACAAAGGTGTAGAGTCTTGTTGTCCAAAAAGATTGGAAGTCTACAAGCCTATGCACCAAAGAGCTTGATTTAGAATGAATTATAACTGTTTCAACAAGAGGTTGAAGAAATATCTTCATTGTGCTACATTGGAGTTGTATCAGACATGTGGTAGATGTCACTTACACGGTTCACAAAATTTGTATTGGTCATTGTACTAATCAGATTGTAAGGAAGTGAGCCTTCCTCTAGGTCATAGCCCAAGGCTTTTAATTTAAGTAGTGGGAAATATGAAGTGATCTTGAATGCATGTGCATTTCCCATATATTGTAATAAGGTTATACTTCTAACAAGGTATTTTCTTATTGTGGGTAATCAACCCCGTCGTGGTTTTTCCTCTAATAGGGTTTCCACAATAAAAATATTGTGTTAACTTGTGTGGATGTGTTTTCTGATTTGTATATGAATGCATGTTTCATATTCTATTTAATCTTATTAGATTTAAGGGTACACAAGTAAGAGGGTTTAGTGGCTTAAGGGTTTGAGGTTTGAGGTCTTAGTAACAACTAATTCACTCCCTCCCCTCTTAGTCGTTCTTTTCCATAATATTAACAATTGGTATCAGAGATTGGTCCCTTGAAGGAAGCCTAACAACTTAAGGGAGATAAAATATGATAACTTACAAGAAGGAAATTCCTATATTTTAAGGAAAAAACCACCCTAAATGGAAAGGAAGGAAGAGTAATAATTTAAGGTACATTGGAGAAGATTATTGGATCATCACAAAGAACTCCTATAACCCTCCTGCAGATCTATCTATGGCTACACCATATGAGAAGAAGAAGTTTGATTACAATATCAAAGAAAAGGAATCATTTCTAAGTGATCTATCACATACAAAGTATACAAATGTAATGGAGTTAGAAACTTCTCATGAGATACAGACAAAGTTAGAGACTCTTCACAAAGGTGATGCATGTGTCAGGCAAGCCAAGATAAAAATCTTAAAAAAAAGGTATGAATCTCTGAGAATGTCTGAAGATGACAAAAGAAACTCTTATATATTGAAAATAAATGAATTATTTTACAATATCAAATGTTCTAGTAGTGTATTAGATGAAGGAGATATTGTCTCAAAAGTATTGAGATCTTTGCCTCCTGCATACAAGAGAAAAGTTGTTGTTATTGAAGAAAACATAACTATTACAGTTGTGACAAGAGACACATTGGTTGGAAATCTTTCTGCCTTCAAAATGAGTGAGTTTAGTGATTCTCTACCAAAAGTTGAATCATCTTTCAAGGCAAATATATCAGGAAGATAAATGCATAGATCAAACTAAAGGATCTACAAGAAGGACGTTGAATTATGAGGAGATAAGAGAGCTTGAAGAAGAAGAAAGAGATCTTCAAGAATTGGAAGCACTGGTTGTAAGGATACTAAAAAGAGGGTCTGGTAAGTACAAAGGAAAAATGCCTTTCAAATTATTTTTTTGTAAATAGTTAGGACATTATGCCTCTAGATGTCCAAAGATATTCTCCAAGAATAAGTCTGATAATTCTAAAGATGAGAATAAATTCAATTATGTTACTGATATTGAGTCTCAAAATGTTAAGAGTGAAGAAGAACTTGCTTTCATTGCAATCATGGAAAATTAATCTAAGACTACAAACATGATATCAAATACTAATGCTAACAATATTGTTGAAGATATCATGACTAATGTTGCTAACCATAGTGTGAAAAAGGATGAGATTTAATTTACTCAAGGATATGGGTCATCTCCACTTTCTCAAAGTGTCAAATAAGGCAACTGGATAATTAAAAGTTGGGGCTCTCACTTCATGTATGATAATAAAGAAAAATCTATGAAATTTGAGATGCATAAGAGGAGTACTACCAAGAAGGAATATATCTCCAAAGGTAAGAGTTCTGCAAGTCTTACTATTGGAAAAACTTCTAGTGAAAATTTTATGATAACTATACCTTTGAGGATATTAATTTCAGTGATATCTCTGCTAGAAATGTCTCACTACATAGTAGTGTTGAAGAGGTTAACCATGAAATCTTCATGAATAGTGTTAATGAAAAAGGAAAATTCTCAGTCAATCAAGGAAATAAGAAAAATTATTTTCTAATTGATAGTGGATGTTCACATCATATGAATGGTGACATAAGAAAATTTATGAAATATAAGGAATATGATGGAGGAATTGTTAGATGGGGTGGCAAAAGTGAAGGAAAAATCAAGGGAAAAGGTACTATTCTCCTAGATGAAAGGAATACAATAGACAATGTACTACAGAGTGTTGATTTGACTTACAATATTTTTAGTGTTGGTCAATTAGTTGAAGAAGGATACACTTTACACTTCAACAATGAAGGATGAAGGATCCTAAATAATTTCAGAAGTGAAGTTGGATCGACATAAAAAAAAGAAAGAGATTTTTTTTTCAATCTGAACAACAAAGAAACAAATTATCAGATCACATAGATGGAACCAAGACTGAATAGATCATGGAAGTGCAATCAAGGAATCAGTTTCAACAAGGTATTGCACCAACAACATCTGAATCGGATGAAGAGGATCTCAAAAGAAAGTGTTGATACAGTTGAAGCCAGAGAGGAAGAAGGAGAAATGTTAGAATCACAAGAAAATCCTATATCAAGGTATGAAGAATTGAATAATTCAAAAGAAAGATACTTACTTGTTTAGTCTAGTAAAGGTGAGTCTGATGTTTGTAAAGGTAAATTAGATGAACAAAGCGTTGGTATAAATTTTGAGGTGCAAACTACTAATGAGAATCAGATCAAGAATATTACAAAAGGATCACTAGATGCATATACAACATCGAATGGAAAAGGATCATACAAATATGATAATTTCAATAATGAAAATTAGAAGGAGTCTGATATTAGAAAACTTAAAGAGAATGAAATAAAAGGGTCATTTGAAGACAATTCCAATTCAGAGCATCAGGAAAAAAAGAATAAAATTATGGTTGATCAGATTTGTTTGATTTATGAGGTTGAGGCAAGTGAAGTATGCAAGACCTATATGGATGATCAATGGGTTATAGCCATGGAAGAAAAGCTTAGAATTGCCAATGATTACAAGGAAAACTAAAGATATGTTCAACAAATCTTGAAGCCTTGCTAATTTAGAGGATGACAATAGACGATAATGGTAAAGGATTAGAAAAGGGAGAATGCTCCAAATCTAACTAGAGAAAGTTAAAATTAGAGAAGAAGAAAAGGAAGAAGGCCAAGAGGAGGAATTTGGCAAAGAAGTCTAAGAGTCAAATGTTCAGAGGTAAGAATATTATCTACAATAAGATTGGATACAAAGAGAGGGATTATAGAAAAGGATATCTATGTTTTAATTTTAGAAGGAATGATCATAATCCAAGAGTGTGTAGTAGTATGATAAAGAGGACTAACACCCTTAAAAGGGAGATGGTTAGATGTTTTGCATGTAATAAACTTGGTCATATTGCGAGACAATGTTCTGCTAAAAGGAAAGGTAAACATAGACAAAGAGTTATTCTACAAATTAGATACAACTTACATCAACTTACCACTGAGAGTTGTAAAAGAAATAATGTGAACAAAGATGAAACAAAGGAAACAAACGAGAACTTGCAAAAAAATTGTTAGATCAAGAAAGAAGAAGAAGATAGGAGAGATAAACATGAATAGAGGAATGTAAAGAGAAAAGGAAAAGAAAAGGAGGAAAAGAATAACAAAAACAAGAAGAGGACAAAAAGAAATAAGAACAAAGAGATTTCAGATATGGGATCTACATCAGTAAGATCCAAATGCAAGTCAAAGGGACTTATTTCTTCCACTCAAAGTAAGGTGCATAAGGATGCATTAGTCTAGAAGAGTCACATGAAAATATCATTAAAGTTGGATTGATGTATGGAAGCTATTACTCAGGGGAGTAGTAAGAATGGTGAGGGAGACTTATCTAATCAAAAGGTGAGCATTTGTAGGAAGCTACAAGTAAGTGCAAGAATTAGTAAGTTAAGTGTTTGATTGGTGTATGAATGTCTTAGAAGTGTGTATGTATAAGAAAAGAAGGATGTGTTAAATATTAAACAACATGTTGAATGTTCTTAGTGAATCTAAGATATGTATGTACAAGAAAGCAAGATGAGGTTGAAAAGGTTGCATAAAAATAAAATGTAAGGAACATGATATTGGTATGAAAAAGAAATTGTTAAAGGGAACTGATGGTGCACCTTTGTCATTGATGTCAAAGGGGGAGAGAAATATATGTAAAAATGAAATCAGGTATAAAGAGAAAGAGAAGTAGTTTCAGAAGACAACTAAGATAAAATAAAATATTGAAGGAGAAGCTGATCAAAAGAGATGAAATTTTATGAATACTTGCATATAAGAAAGAAGTGAGCTAAGATATGTGGTGTGTGTTAGCACTTGCCAAATTTTTCATGGTTCCAAGCTTCTTTTCCTAGTCTCTAAAATTTATTTTGGTCTCTGGCCTTAAACCTTAGGCCCCTAATGTGTTTTCATGTGGAAAATTGAGAGAAACAATAAGTGTCTCAGAAAATTTCTAAATTGAAGTTACCTTTTTCCTTGCCACTTAAGTCAGAGTAACCCATATGCGCATTACCCTTTTCGCGTTGGTCGCTTGATCACCTAACTTGAGCTGGATATTCCTTCTTGTCTGGCAATCACGTGATTACCTTTTGTCGCTAAGTCTCTGAAGTAAATGACATATTATATTTTTGTCTCAAGACTTAGCGTGAGCCGCTCATCTCAAGTTCAATCCTACAGTGGTCGCGTTGTCTCCTGATGATTTCCACAGTTTGTAGATTTTCTCAAGACTTGGATATTTCCTCTGTCATGAAGTCTTGTAAAGTGACCCAGGGTAAATGGCCGAGTCAAAAATATAATGGTCACCAAGTCTCTTGAAAGATCATGGGTTAAGTCAAGGATCTAGAGATTGAGCGACAACCATAGATGCAAATCAGATCTAACGGTAATCGTAAAGTCACGGTAAGAATTTGAAAAATTAGAAGAGATCTAGTGACTATGAGACATAAGGAAAGGTGAGATACATGTTATGTTGTCATGTGATCTCATGATATATTAGGGTTTTTAGAAAATATAAAGTGACTCAGCGACAACCGTCAGATGTGGCCAGATGAAAGATCAACGGTAGTCAGAAAGTCTCCAAATGAATTTGTCAGGTGCAATTTTATTTAGCAACTTGGAGATTAGGTCTTGGTCGCTAGGTCTCTAGATAAAGAGAAATGGTTTAATGTGAGTTAGAAATGGATTAGTCACCCAGTCTTGTGAACAAACTATAGTTAATGAAATCATCTCATGACTTAGATTTTCTTCTCCATATTTCCCATGGTGACGGATGAGTTAGGTCAAGGAATAAACAAATGTTAGTGTTAGTGATGACAAAATAGTTGTGACCAAATGATAAGGTGACATCTGGCAATGGTGGGCCCATATTTTATGTGATCAGTCTCTAAGTCTTGTCATCAAGATGAAATATTCCAAATTGTTAAGTGACTATGAGTTTTTCCTTGTCACTGGGTCTCCAAGTGATATTGAATATTCTCTTTTGATCAGGAGACTTCCCACTGACCATTCTATTAAGATCAGATCTAACGCTTGTCGCGTAGTCTCTGAATTTCACCATGGTTAATGAAAAGTATGGCGACTCAGAGATTAAAGGAAAGGCACAAACCAGAGTTTAAAGGCCAGTTAAAAGCCGAGGTTAGTTCCTGGGTACAGATTAAAGATGATCAACGATAGTTTTTTCAAGTGAAGGTCAGATTTGAATATGGGCCGTTGATTGAGCTATCTTGCACCACCTATGACCATGAGTATTTAAATTCAAGTATTTAAAGGGTTCCAAATCAGATTTTCATGGCGGTGGAATCATATTTGTCTTAGAGACATTAATGACCGATCTCATTGTTAGCTCTTTTTCTTGTAGGATCAGTACACAGCAGAAGACGCTTGACTCTTTAATTCCCAATTTAGATTCTAATAGGGAAAAGGCTAATTAACAAGGATGAAAATCCTTCTACACTTTGGGCTCCACAAACCCAGGTGGGTGCACCTTCAACAAACTACTATCTTTTAGCAAGTCTGATAGTGGATCAAGGATTCATGATCCTTCTTCTTTTTAGGCCACTTGGATTAGGAAGGCTAACCTATTGATTCTCTCTTCAAGGAATCACTAAGATGAATTATATTCAAGACAATTATCTAGATATGTACTTTAGATAACAAAAATGTAAAGATTGATAAATATTTGATTGATTTGATGATAACAACTACTTATCAGAAATTAACTAGTGCCTAATCCTGGGCCATAGAGTCACAATAGAACATACATACACAAGAAACAATTAATTGAAATAAAAATAAAACCTTAGATGGAATTCCTTACAGAATATCCTCTCATTCTCACACCCCTATATCAAATCCCTGCATAAACCCTAACCCTCTGAAACTATCTACAAGATTTAAGCCCTTCTTGAAAGCAACTCACAAACAGTAACATAGCTACCTTATAAGTAGTATATTCAAAATTCCTTACAAATTAAACATACAAGAGCTAAATGTAAATGCAAAAAGACATCATTGGTATAAAAATGGAGATTCCATTTTATTTTTTTAATAAGATCCTAATTTTGGTACATTCGAACTGACTCAAAACTTAAGCTTAGACACAATTCAGAAACCTGCTTTGCAGTTTTGATTTTACCATCCTTTATAATATGTTACAAATTGATATATATAGCCAACACTAGTCATCTTGGAATCCTTAAAGATGAAGGATGCAGCAAGCTTCAGATGACTAGGCTAAAAGACAAAACTCAGAGTACAATAGGACAAAATAGCAAGTGGACAGAAAAACCCCTTTTGTTGCAAGATATTCCAACAGATTCTTTGTCCTATTACTACATGGTGATTGTATTTGCCTTGTACTTGCTAGAGGACAACCATCTGGAAACTATTGCCTCTGATGGTAGTGATGTATGATCTCCACTTTCAACTACATCAACTGCTCTGTTAGGCTTCATCATCCCCTTGCATATCTTCACCTTCACCTGGATCAACTATTGTATACCTGTCCTTCTAGAAACTATACACCTCATCACTTGTCCAAATGAAGCCAAGGACTTCATCTTTTATATTATTAATCTCCTTCCAGGTAGCATGTGCTTTCTCTATCTCATTTAACCGGAATGCAAAAAATGACTTGGCCTTACCCACTATCTAAATTGTTTGAGCAAACAGCAATGTGCTCTCCAAGGTTAGTATGCTATTTGTTCTAACTGCCAGTGCTTCATTCATCTATCGATGCCATAACATCTCATCTTTGATTCTTCCATTCTTCTTGAAGAGATTCAGGAATATTTCATATTTATCTTGTGAATATTCTTTTTTCAAAGCCAAAACTTTCATAACAACGATGTCTCTCCTTCTATCCATGTCTAAGAGTAACTTGACACATTTGTGGGTGCCAGTCAAGACTATGTCAACATCATCATTCTTCTTGTAGGTGGTGTGGAATAATTTTAACTCCCCTTCTTTCCCTTTTCACTTATTAACCATCTGGTCCAAATTGTCTTTATTTTCATTATATTTAGTTAAGATGTTGACAATTTTCTTACCTTGGGAATATATGGAAGTGGGCACTACTTCATGTGTAGAATGCATAAGAGTACTATGTATTTATCTACATACCTCTACTTTACCCATGCCTCTACTTCTTTGAAGGTTGCAGATTTCTCTACCCACTCTTTCTTCTGCCTTTCAAGTTCTGCTCATGCAGCTTTCAGCATGGCCTTTCCTAGTTCAAGCTCTTCTATTGTGGAAGAAGTGGATGGTGAAAGGGAAGGAGGATAAGTAATTATGGGACTAGATGAGGAAGGCTGGTGGGGTCCTGAGTTATCCAATTCTAAGGAACTAACTAAATTGTTTGCCTTCCTTCCAAGAATGTAATTTTGTCATCCTTCTGCAAAGATTTGACCTTATCATCATTGTATGCCTTTAGAACAAACTCATACTTTTGGGACAAGTTCTTAATGGCATCTTTCTTCTTCTTAGCTACCTTTAAGCTTAGATTGGTAGTTTGTAGAGTGAGGTTAGCTTCCTCCACACCTAATGTATCAGAAAATCTCTTGATGATGAGGCTACCTGTATCCTGAGATTGATCATCTTCATTTACTCTCTTTTTACCCTTCTTCTTCAGGGACCATATTGCCAAAGTTGCATGATCTTCACTAAACTGGGCACCAATTGATGTTCCAGTAGTGTTTAATGGATTTTCCTCCTTCCTAACAACATTAAAAACTATAGTATCAGCCAAATCCCATTGGGATAGGATAAGGAATCATTTCTTCTTTACCAATTCCCTGCCCTCTTCAGGGGTGATTTTGTCAAATTTGGTCATTAGTTCTTGTTTGACCTCCTTTTCAATATTATCTTTTCTCTGATCTGGTTGGGCTTCTTGCAACCTCTAGAACTTATCCTTGAACTCATCAATATGATCTCTCCATAAGAATTTAACAAAGGCCCTAGCCTTAACAAAATTGTCATCTGATAAGAACTCTTCACTAGCCTATTTGGTTACAGGGTCTAGCTCCTTACCTACAAATTCTGCCATTGTGAAATCTAGAGTTGTATGTCTAGGTGCCTCTAGCACTCCTTGCAGATCTTATGCAGTAAAAAAGATTTGTCCTGTGTTTCCCATCTGGACCAGTTGCTAAGCAATAGCTTGGTTGTCCATATGTAAAGGGGACTAGGAAGGAGAGTATAACTCACTCTCTTTCTCTTTTCCCTCCATCTTTTGTTTCTTGGGAGATGGCATCTGTTGGGCACTGGTATCTACTAGCCTCTTTCCTTTCTGATCAGAGGTTTTGTCGATCTTGGGCATAATGGTACTATACCCTCTTCTCTTATAAACTACATAATTTTCTAGTGGGACTACCCTTCCCTGTGAAAGTTTGCTCAGAATAGCCTTAGCTTTTTCTGGCTTAGTTTCCATTAATTTCTCTTTCTTCTCACTAAGAGTCTGCATGATAACCTCAGAAAGTGTCATAAGGGACTCGATATTTTTGGCCCAGGGTGAAAAATCCTTCAAAGGGTCATATGACCTATCAAAATTGTGGACAAAGTCTAAATACTTCTTATACACCAGCCATTTTTCTTTCCTAACCTCTTGGTCATTTAGATCAAAAACATTTCTAATAACATCCTTAGGGAAATTGAACTGATCCTCTAGTGCTAAGCACTTAGTCCTCTTCCTAAACATGTCCATTATAAAGCCTTCATTGTCTGCACATCTAGACACAGACTTGGACAAATGCTATGACTCAAAATACTTTTCAAACTCTGTCCATCCACCTTTTGTGATAATGAAATGGTGGGATCTTGTGAGGGTAGGGAAGATAATTCCCTTCATTTTGCCTATTAGGGCTTCTTCTTGTAGTCCACCCAATTGTCTCAATTTTTTTGCAATTCCAATCTTTAATGGCACTTTGTAGGGTAGAACATTAGGGGTTCCCCTAAATCCATAAACCCTGATAACTGTAGAGATAGGATACAAAATGAGATCTCCCCAATTGTGGAAAATCTTCAATTCCAGGGAAGAATCCATAGGTCTTAATAACCTCAACATATTAGTGTGGATCCTAGGATTCTGTGTGCACAATAGTGACTTAAGCCTAGCAGCAAAAATTTCTATCAAAATATACATAACTGGATTCTTTCCTATCCCATGATAGATCAGCACTCCATAATTGGATAGGTAAATCCTCATCATCCTGGAACTTAATGATGTCCATTTCCTCCTCAAAGATATCAACATTATTAAATAGAAACATGTGCATCATGAGAGAATACCATCCCATTGGCTTAAGTATATTTCCATCTTAAATGCCTATTAAGCCTTCATGCATTTGTTCAGCAATATAAGAAGCATAATAAAAAACCACTGACAAGTGGGGGTGCAAAATCTAAACCATCATAAGAATGATGTGAACTGGCATTATTGATTCTTCATCTTCTCCTAAGACTAGGCATAGGGCACTATACATTTTCTTGGTGTTACCATTGAAATAGTCCAATTTGAATGGCTCTGGTGTCTTCGGGCCCACAACAATCAAGTCCCCTATTTTGTTAAAGTATCCTTTAGGAGCCTCATTCCTATAATATTCCTTCTGGGTCTGGTATACTTCCTTAAATTAATTGAAATCAATATCATCCATTTGTACTGATGAATCGCTTAATTTGAAAATTCTTTTGATCTCATCGACTTCCCTGCCCTCTTCAGGGGTGATTTTGTCAAATTTGGTTAGTAGTTCTTGTTTGACCTCCTTTTCAATATTATCTTTGCTTTGATCTGGTTGGGCTTCTGGCAACCTCTGGCACTTATCCTTGAACTCATCAATATGAGCTCTTCATAAGAATTGAACAAAGGCCCTGTTAGCTATTTTTCCCTGACCTTGTCAAAGAAAAGGCTAATTAACGAGGATCAAACAAATCCTCCTACACTTCGAGCTCAAAGGCTCAGGTGGGTGTACCTATTGGATTCACTTCTTTCAGTGAATCAGGGGATGGATTCCTTCCCATCACACTTGATATAATAATCATTCACAGCTCTTTAAACAGAAAGGGAAAATGATTTGAATAATTGATTGAT
>MU224879.1:274159-287638 GCA_018584345.1 Thuja plicata | reverse complement strand
CTCAAATTTTCATGACACTCTTCAAAGTGTGGAATATTCAATCTCAAAGTAGCCCTTCCCGGTGAATTCTACACTTTGCAATTTCCTGATTTTGAGACCCTCTAGGCATGAAATGATGAAAACCCATTTCAACATGCAACTTAAGGCTCAATTTGAGTCAATGGGACTTAAACAAGGTATCAAAATATTCTCCACTCACTCGAGGACCCAGAAACACCCTTTTCACATGTGCACTTTGGACCAAAAGGAGCACTTTAGCAAGCGTTTTACATGGTATCTCAAAACTGTATTTTGAGTACCAACAGGCCCTAGCCTTAACAAAATTGTCATTTGATAAGAACTCTTCACTGGCCTATTTGGTTATAGGGTCCAGTTTCTTACCTATAAATTTTTCAACTGTAAGATCCAGAGTTGTATGTCTAGGTGCCTCTGGCACTCCTTGTAGCTCTTGTGCAGTAAGAAATATTTGTCCTGTGTTTCCCATTTGGACCAGTTTCTCAGCAATAGCTTGGTTGTCCATATGTAAAGGGGACTGGGAAGGAGAGTATAACTCACTCTCTTGCTCTTTTCCCTCCATCTTTTGTTTCTTGGGAAACGGCATCCATTGGGCACTGGTATTTGCTGGCCTCTTGCCTTTCTAATCAGAGGTTTTGTCAATCTTGGGCATAATGGTACTATACCCTCTTCTTGTATAAACTATATAATTGCCTGGTGGGACTACCCTTCCCTGTGAAAGTTTGCTTAGAATAGCCTTAGCTTTTTCTGGCTCAGTTTCCATTACTTTCTCTTTCTTCTCACCAAGAGTCTGCATGATAACCTAAAAAAGTGTCATAAGGGACTCGATATTTTTTGCCCAAGGTGCAAACTTGTTTAAAGGGTCATATGACCTATCAAAATTGTGGACAAAGTCTAAAGACTTCTTGTACACCAGCCATTTTTCTTTCCTAACCTCTTGCTGATTTAGATAAAAAATGTTTCTAATAACATCCTTGATGAAATTGAACTGATGCTCTAGTGCTAAGAACTTAGTCCTCTTCCTGAACATGTCCATTATGAAGCCTTCATTGTTTGCACATCTAGACATAGACTTAGCCAGATGGTATGGCTCAAAATACTTTTCAAACTGTGTCCATCCACCTTTTGTGATAATGAAATGGTGGGCTCTTGTGAGGGTAGGGAAGATACTTCCCTTTATTTTACATGTTAGGGATTCTTCTTGTATTCCACCCAATTGTCTCTAAATTTCTGCAATTCCAATCTTTAATGGCACTCAAAGGGTAGAACATTGGGGGTTCCCCTGAATGCATAAACCCTGATAATTGTAGAGACGTGATACAAAATGAGATCTCCCCAATTGTGGACAATCTTCAATTCCAGGGAAAACTCCATAGGTCTTAATAACCTCATCATATGAGTGTGGATCCTAGGATTCTATGTGCACAATAGTGACTTAAGCCTAGTAGTGAAAATTCTATCAAAATATACATAACTGGCTTCCTTCCTATCCTATGATAGATCAACACTCCACAATTGGACAGGTAAATCCTCATCATCCTAGAACTTAATGAGGTCCATTTCCTCCTCAAAGATATTAGCACTATTAAATAGAAACATGTGCATCATGAGAGAATACCATCCCATTGGCTTAAGTATATTTCCATCTTTAATGCCTATTAAGCCTTCATGCATTTGTTCAACAATATAAGAAGCATAATCAAAAGCCACTGACAAGTGGGGATGCAAAATCTGAACCATCATAAGCATGATGTGAACTAACATTGTTGCTTCTTCATCTTCTCTTAAGACTAGGCATAGGGCACTATACATTTTCTTGGCTTTACCATTGAAATAGTCCAATTTGAATGGATCTAGTGTGTTTGGGCCCACAACAATCAAGTTCCCTATTTTGTTAAAGTATCCTTTAAGAGCCTCATTCCTATAATATTCCTTCTTAGTCTGGTATACTTCCTTAAAGTAATTGAAATCAATATCATCCATTTGTACTGATGAATCACTTAATTTGAAAACTCTTTTGCTCTCATCAGCTATGACAGTTAACAACATGTTTCCCTGTGTATCCCTTACAACCCTAGATACTTTGTCATAAGTGTTGGCTATTAGAGTGAACAAATATGTATCCATGAATACCCCGGGTACTATCAATTTTCTCACATCTAGATCCCATATGTTACAATCTGGGTAAGGAGCGTTTCTCTGGCTGTAAGCAGTTCTAAACAAACTCAAACCATTTATACTAGTCTTGACATCCTTATCCCACCTCCCTAGGTCGTATAAACCCTCTCCTATTCTAAAGCGGGCATGCGTTGGAACTATTATCTTAACCTGGGTTGCATCACCCATAGACCCTTTTAATTGTTGCAGAAGGTCCTCTCTAACATTTCTCTTTTGATAATCTACCTCTCTAGAGAGTTCAATCCTAGGGGCCATTTTGAATCTAGGGATTTTTACTGAGATGATATTCATATTTTAAATGAGAATTCTGAAATCTTTTCAAATTTCAAATCTTAATGGAAGCCTGAATTTTACTAAATCTGAGAAAGCTTACCCATTCTGCAATTCTTTCACAAGGAGCTCAATATCTCTGCAATTATGTTCTATGCTTGAATAATTTAGGTGAATTATGGTGGCTTCAATTTGAATTAATGAATCATATGGTCTCAATCACGTTAGTCTTTCTCATTGAATTCAACTGAAATGGCCACACATTTTTTAATCAATTTGCCTGCTTCAAACTCGTGGCTTAACGAATCACTAAAACTTAGTTTAATAACTTTGAATCTGGGCCGTAGATCTCAAGTATCATCTCCTTCATCTGACGACTCTCTTCTTTTCCTAGAAACAACTATTTATTTGGGACACATGTCAACATGATTTGTTTGCTTAATCACTAGATCTTGATCACCTTTTCTTTAAGTGATCAAGTCAACTGTCTGATTCATCTTAACTTGGTTGCAAGTTATTCCACCTTGAGTTTACTGACTGTGGCTAGGGTTTCATCCACTTGGACACATGTCAACATGGCTTAATGGATTAATCGCTGGATTCACTTTTCCTTTAAGCCATTAAGCGATCCGTCCTATCTTTTTTAACTTGCAATCTCTATAACATGATCTCTGCGCTGCACAGGACCCACCTTTTATGCCATGCATTGCCACAGCTTAATCACTTATCCATTAGATCTTGATCACTTTGCCTTTAAGTGATTAAGCCGACCATTGATTCTTTCTACATATAATCTAATTTTAATCCTTCCTTTACGACCTTAGCTAGACCCACTAGGACACATGGCGTCATGGATTAATGGCTTAGATGATAGATTTTGATTAGTTTCTCTTTAAGCCATTAAGTGAGCCATTAGATCTTTAGCGAATTCTCCAAGATTTAACCTGTGTTCAGCTTCACCTTTAGTGGAATACACATCACCCCATAGACACACGTCAACACTTCTTAATGTCTTAGACACTAGATCTTGCACATATTTGAGATAAGCCATTTACTCATCCGTTAGATCAGAAACAAGTTGTCTGTACTTTAATCATCGCCTGCTCAGAATACTCGGGTATACCGATTGCCACATATCAACACTGCTTAATATCTTAACTGATAGATGTCGAGCATCTTGCCTTTAAGGGATTAAGCCAACCGTTAGATCTTTTTGAACTTTAATCACCTTTATGCTGCCTGTGACAAGACCCACATCACTCCTTTTGACACACGTTGGCACCGCTTAATCGCTTACATGATAGATGTCGTGCATCTTGGGATCAAGCAATTAAGTCTACCATTCGATGAAACAATATCTGCCCACTGATTAACTAAGAACCTTTACAACCATCAGACCCACCAAAGACATGCGACGTCATAGATTAATGTCTTACATGATAGATTTTGATCAGTTTGGGATTAAGAAATTAAGAAGGCCGTCAGATTAAAAAAACTTGCTCGACAGATAATGAATTTAATTAAAACCTCAATAGACTTTGGACTTAGGGAAAATATTGGACCACGGTGTTAGGACCGAAAACTTAAAGAACAAGAACAACTTAAAAGGAACCCATTCGAGACATGACTTAAGTGACAAAAAGTAACGTGAAATTAGAAGATACTTCAATGCTTAGGGTTTTTATGACCAAATTTTGCACTTTGAGATATTGAACAAGGGTTTTCAACATTTTAGCTAGGTCAGGGACTTAGACATAGGAAAAACATTAAACATGATTTTAAACCCTTGGAGCACAGGCATGGCATAAAACACCAAAATTTTACAAGGCAGACCCAAAATAGGAAATAGTACCAACAATGGCTCTCTCTGAGGATATTTAAATGCCAGATTATAGCAAGAACCACATATCTCTGGAAAAGAAGACCAAAGCTTCTCTAACCTAAAATTGGAAACAAACACACAACATAAAGCAAACACACCTGTATATAAGATAGATACTACTGTGCATGGAATCAAAAGATCTAATTGAAGAAATTTTTCAGGAATTGTCCATGCACTAGCAATTCATGTTCTTCATCATCCAGATTCTTGAGGAAATATGAATCTTTTCCAAAAATCCAAGATATGACAAAAGGCTCCATCCATAGTGACTAAAATTTTTTGTGCTTGCCTTTATCTTCAGCCCTAGTATTCCATTGCAATACAAAATCACCAGGCTGAAACTTTCTTTCATCTGGCCTTTTGTCAAAAAGATACTTCATTTTTTTTTGCAATTTGACATTCTCCCTCTGGCTTTCTCTCCTTATTTCATCCAATTCTACCAATTGAATCATTCTTTCCTCCATAGGTTCTAAGACTTCAATCTCCTCATCTTCAATAAACTTATAAATGGGGAGCAGATTATTGACAGGCATTCTTGATTGAACACCATAAAAAAACTCAAAGGGAGATTTTCCAGTGGCCCTTTTGACAATGATCCTATCTTCCCAAAGGGAAAGTTTCAATTTTACATGCCAAGCTCTTTTATTTCCTTCTAAGGTCTTTTTCAAAATTTGTAAGATACTCTTGTTGCTGGACTCTGCCTGACCATTGGCTTGGGGATGGTATGGGCATAAATAATACATAACAATTCCCATGTTAAAGCATAAATCAGTAAATTATTTAGACCTGAAATACATGGAATTATCCATCACCAACTTGAGGAGAACACCAAATCTTGTAATCACATTATCCATCAGAAAATCAATGACCACTGTGCTTTTTGCTCTTTTGGTTTGGATTGCCTCTACCCATTTTGTGAAAAAATCAGTCACCGATAGGATCCAGCTATGGCCCCCACTTGACTTTTTAGCAAATTCTCCTATGAAGTCCATTCCCCACATAGCAAAGGGGGCTTCTCCCACTACAGGATTCAAAAGTAAGGCTCCTGAAAATTTCATTTTGCTTGAGAATCTCTAACATAGCTCACATTTTCTGACAAATGTATAAGCATCTTGGAACAAACAAGGCCAATAGTATCTAGCTCTCAGAATTTTATGAACTGTGGACCTAGCATAATAGTGCCCTCCACACATTCTAGAATACATTTCTTTCAATATCTTCTCTGACTGTCCTTTGTCAAGACACAACAACAAGACCCCAGCTCTATTTTTCCAAAACAAGTCACCATGTAACAAAACATATTTTTGAGCTTGCAATTTCAAACTCCTCCTTTGGTTATCACTTAAGTTATCTGCACATTTGGCATTTTTCAAAAAATATACAATATTAGTATACCAGGGTTGCATTTCAATACTTGTATGGAAATTTCCATCTGTATCAACATTGTTGACCTGAACTAAGTCCAGATTCTCTTCCGTCATTAGTTTTTCTAATCCAAGTCTTCTTACCAACTTTGTGATATGGATTTCTATGTCAAACTCTTAAACTTTGTTTATCCATTTGCACCTTTTCCCTGTTACCTCATTTTGAACAAATATTGTTAGAATGAATTCATAATAACTAAGAAGGGGGGGGGGGGGGGGGNGGGGTGAATTAGTTATCCTCAGGTCTAGATGTGCCCATACAAAACTTTATACCAACTTGAAGAAATCAGATCTTCTCAGTAGCAATAAACAAAAAAAGTGTGCAGTTTATTGTACTAATGAAATAAGCTTGCAGAAACTTAACAGTAAAACACAACATAAACATTCACACACTTTGACCCCATGATTTAACATGGAAACCCAATATGGGAAAAACCACGAGTAACATGCTACCAAAATTTTACTCTTTTGAAGTGAGCTCTATTAGGAGCAAACCCTATTAAAGGTTATAAAACACACTGTCAAATGTGACCTGGTTAAAGGATTTAATCACCCTGTCAGGAGTGGCCTTGTTAGAGGACTTAGAACATTCCAATATGAATGTCACCTTATTCAAAGGATTTATACAATGACTGTTAGGTCAACCTGGTTAAAGGATTTGAAATGATACAATGGTTAGAAAGTAATCAACAGGTGTGCTCTGATACATACAACTTACTTTGCAAATCCAGATCCAATTTCAGTGCTAATGCTAATTCACTGAGTGGCCTCCATTTTCATCTCAAACTTTAGATCTACTTGGAAATTCGTCAAGCAATTTCTCTCTACTTCTCTGCTCAGCCTTCTTTGGTAGGTCTTGCCAATCAGTCAATTAACCATGCAATACTCTTGCATACAACTTCTCCTTAAACTTGGATACAATGACAATAACCTCTGTAGGTTATATTATACCTCTTCATCTAGGTCAGATAAATATTTTTCCACTTAATCAAGATCATAGATGTTAGGTTAGGTCAGATCCAATGGATCTTTCCATCATTACATTTTATTTACTTCTCCAATGCAATCATTAATTAAACATTGAATCCATGTGCTAATAAAGGTTTCCCATGCATTAAAGGAGTGTGGACCAATCTTAATTAACAACACATATCCCAATAAAATCAACTATGTCGGCCAGAGATCTCAAATCTCATCAATGACTAAAATACTGTTGTTCGGCTTCCTCTATTTCCCTGGCGCTCGGAATCATCTTTTCTTTGCTCGGTATCACCTTTCACTTTGCTCGACATCAACTTTTCTTTGCTTGGCATCGACCTTCTAGTGAACTGTCAGTGATAGATAAACAACATATCACTTTGCTAAAGTGCCAAATGATCACGTACCCTGGTGTATACTCATAACTCAACCATTTACTTGGTCTTCTTGTTATCCCATTCTTCAAATCTTCATCAATCAATAGATATGGTACTCAAACATACATTAATAGTCTCACCAGTTAAGGTTTGACATCAATGACAAAATAAAAATTATCTACATTGTAGCAATCTTTCCAACAATCTCCCTCTTTGGCATTGATGGAAACACTAAACTGTAAAACAATAATTTCCAACCAAAGTTACCATACAATCCAAAAAGTTCCTATGTTCCTTGATATGAACAAATTTTCATTAATGTCTTTAGCTTCATTCTGACTCTCTTTGTGTCTAAAATTACACTAAAATGTTTTTTGTTACTATTCATCTCCCTCTTTCAGTAATATCTCCCTCATATCTGTTGTTTTTATCAATAATTTTTTTTGGCAATAATCTCCCTCTTTGACAACAATTCCAAAGATGTTGACATCTTCATTATGCAGATTCATCTTGTTCTAATCTTTGTATCATGCTGTTCTTGTCATCTTTGTTTATGACTGATCTTCTTTTCTGTTCTTGTCTACCACTTCACAATTTTTAGGCAGCATCCTAAAAATGTGACTCATTGTGCATCAATGTGTCAAGTGTTTTGATTAAAACATTTGATGCAATAGGACCATTCAAAACTATTTATCCTCTTCTAGGGGAATTAACCCCAATTTACCTCTTAGATACTCATGAGCATCCTTGGGTAATGCTTTTGTAAATATATCTACCAACTATTCCTTAGTATTCACATATTCTAGTCTCACTTCCTTCTTCTGAACTAGCTCCCTCAAGTGATGATACTTGATAGCTATATGCTTTGTCTTAGAGTGCATTACAGAGTTCTTAGAAATATTAATGGCACTCATGTTATCACAATATATGACAACTAGTTCTATAATCTCCTCCTTCATACCTTTCAGTAGTATCTTCAACCATACAATGTTTGAACAATTAACTGCTGCTGCCACATACTCGACTTTAGCTGTAGATTGTGAGGTGCAATTCTATTTCTTTCTTGTCCAGGAAACTAATCTTTTCCCCAAAAGAAATTATCGACCTATGGTAATTTTCTATCATCAACATTACTAGCACAGTTAGAATCAGTATAGACTATGAGTTCAAACTTGTCATTCCTTTTGTAATATAGGCCATAATCTTCTTTACCTTTTAAATATCTCAAAATTCTTTTCACTGCCATTATATGTGTCTCTTTTGGATTAGCAGAAAATCTAGCAACAATTCCTACTACTAATGCAATATCAGGTCTACTGTGTACAACATATTGCAGCTTACCAATCATTGATATGTACAGTATTTGATTTACCTCTTTTGTGTCATCATTCTTTGTCAACTTCTGTCTAGTAGCCATGGGTGTACTCACTGGTTTTGAATCTTTCATACCAAAAGTTTTCAGTAGCTCCTTGACATATTTTGATTGAGTAATATAGATACCATTCTTCATTTGATATATTTGTAAACCGAAAAACAATTTTATCTCACCAAACATAGACATTTAAAATTCAGTTTGCATCTCTTTTGCAAATGCTTTGCATATCATATCTTGTCCACTAAATATGATGTCATCAACAAAAAATTCAGCCAATAAAATTCCTTTACCTTGCTCTATCTTTAAATATAGATTGCTATTGTCATTTGTTCTTGCAAATCCAATCTTTATCAGATAATTGTGCAATCTTTCATACCATGCTCTGGGTGCTTGTTTCAGTCCATATAATTCCTTGTGCAGTCTACAGACCATGTTCCTCTTGCTTGGGTCAACAAATCCATCAACTTTCTTAATACATTCTTCCTCTTCTAATATCCCATTTAGAAATTCTGACTTCACATCCATTTGATAAACTTTAAATCCTTTGTAGGTTGCATATGCAAGTAGAGTTCTTATACCTTGCAATCTTGCAACTGGGGTGAATGTCTCTCCATAGTCAATTCCTTCCTCTTGTGCATTACCTTTGCATACCAGTCTTGATTTATTCCTTGTTACCTCTCCATGTTCATTCAGATTGTTTCTGAATACCCACTTAGTACTAATTACATTTTGTTGTCAGGCCTCGGTACTAGTGTCCATGTCTTGTTCTTTTCTATCTGGTCTATCTCTTCATTCATGGATTGAATCCAATCTTCATTGTCTAAAGAATCTTTTACTGTCTTAGGCTCAAAATCACATAGAAAACATGTGTCTTCTCTTAATTTTCTTCTTGTTTTGCTCCTATGATTTGGTCGGGTTTATGGTGCCTTCTTACGTATTTTGCCAAATTAGGCTCTTTCTCAGCTTCAGTTTGATCATTCATGTTCTATTCAGGTTGAAACTATGACTCAGCATCTCCATCAGATAGCTTGGCAGTCACCTCCTGTTGCCCGACAATTTCATTCTGTGTCTTGGCAGGTACAGACTGTTGCTCGACAACTTCATTTTTAGTTTTGTTCGAATCCTCCTCTTCAGGATAGGTGAATGATCTGTAACTTTCAGGCTCAATCATGCTTTTAGCTTCATTTCTCTCTGCATATTCATCAATTCTAACATTTGCATTTTCCACAAATTTTTTACTGTTAGAATTCAAGTACTTGTATGCTTTACTCTTAGTAGAATATCCAAGAAATATGCCTTCTTCTCCTTTAGCATCAAGTTTACCATTTCTATTATCCTTCAGTATAAAACATCTACTCCCAAAGGTTTTAAAATAACTTATAGTAGGTGCATAACCATACCAAAACTCATAAGGTGTAGCATTTGTACCTTTCTTGACTTGTACTCTGTTCAGGGTATAAACTACTGTACTTACAGCTTCTCTCCAATATTTTTGTGCAACATTTTTCTCCATCATTAATGTTCTAGCACAATCCATGATAGATCAATTTCTTCTTTTAGTTATACCATTTTGTGGTGATGTCCTATGTGCGGACATCTATCTTTTTATCCCTCGATCATTGCAGAACCTATTAAATTCATTAGAAATGAACTCACCTCCTCTGTCAGATCTCAGACATTTCAGACTCTTACCTGTTTCCTTTTCAACCTTTGCCAAGTACCACTTAAATAACTGAAATGCATCAGATTTTTCTTTGAGAAATATAACAGTCATCATCCTAGAGTAGTCATCTACAAATAGAATAAAATAATTGTCTCCCCAGTAACTTTTCTCACCAATAGGTCCACAAAGGTCAGTATGAACCAATTCCAAAATATTCTCAGAAGTATGAGTTTTTCTCTTAAATCTAGATTTATTTATTTTCCCCAATTGACATTGCTTACCCATTGTACTCTTAGGTTTCTTTAACTTAGGCAGCCCTCTAACCTTTTTCAATTTACTTATGCTTACCAAGTTATCAAAGTTGACATGACATAACTGTTAGAATACTTCAGGGATAACTAGGGGGGGGGGTGAATCAGTTATCAGCAACTTTAAATCTTTTGTACTTTTTAATCCAGATTGATATAAATTAAATGCACACTCAGATAACACATTACACAACACATCAATTTGGTTACGGGGAAACCAAATGGTAAAAACCCTGGTGGGAATTAGCACCCACAAAGAACTATACTGTTTATAGTAATCCATGTTAAAAGATCTTTTAACCCTATTAGGAGTTGTTCATTACAATGCAGTAGTATAGTGACCTAGTTAAGGGTCTGACCCTGTTAGGAGTCTTTTACAATAACCCTGTTAGGGGTGGTGGACTCACTGTCCAAGTGGCGAAGGCTACAACCTTCTGGATATTTGATACACACTGTATCAACAAGATGAACTGCTGCTTGACACTACTTGTCTGATCAGTTCCTTTTGTGTGCCAATGCTTTAACCTCTTGTAAAGCACTACAAAAATCTTATCTGTATTCTAAAATCTTTAACTTCAATATCTATATTACCAACATATGATAAATATAGCTCTGCTGCATTAACACTCTGCTCTGCTTTTCTTATCTCTGGCTTTCACCACTTTTCTTGTCACAAATGACCTTCTATAAGTACATACACCAAGGATGAGATCATGGGACCTGTAAGACAACTCTCCTTAACATCCTTGTCAGCTCTACTAAGCGCGCAAGCATAATTACAACCGTGCAAGTATAAACTGAATAGGCGCGTCACTTCACTAAGTCGACTTCACCAAATTGACCATAATTTTGCAATCTTCTTGAAACACGTTTGGCACCTTTAGATTAATATCAACAACTCATAACTAAACATGAATATACACACGCATATCTTGATGATAGGCGCAACTCCAGAAACATGTTACATATGTCGGCCTTAAACCGTTATTCCTGTAGAACTGTAACCGTCAATAATATAATTACATATCTTTACTAAAACTTCATATCTAGGTTTGCGTGTATGAAAATAGCATAATAAACATGTCAAAAACATGTATCTATCCACGCAAGTCTCAATGTCATCATATGGATAAGTACATACAGAAGTACTGCTGTGTATTATATGTTGTCATCAATGAAAAACATACAATTAATCAACTGTTCAGAATCAAATCTCCAACAATCTCCCCCTTTGGCATTGATGGCAACAT
Organism: Thuja plicata; assembly: GCA_018584345.1. Classification (NCBI taxonomy): domain Eukaryota; kingdom Viridiplantae; phylum Streptophyta; class Pinopsida; order Cupressales; family Cupressaceae; genus Thuja; species Thuja plicata. The sequence continues at coordinate 275,918 of MU224879.1, read as the reverse complement.
ATGATATTAAAAAAACAAATTATGTTCATGGTGTCTTCTTTCTTTTACAATCTTCTCAATATCCTCATCAAAGATTCATCTAAACTGCTACAGTGTCATGGACTGTGTTTTATCAGTATAATCCCCCAGAGTATAAGCTCCTTGTATGTGTTCCTTGTTTTTATTCCAGTACATACTCCCCAATTGACATCAGTGGCAAAGGGCACCATAAACCATTATGCATAGGTACTACTCCAGAAGTAGATTAGTCAACCATTCATCAGTCACATAGGATTGATGTACTTGATGCTTTCTCTAATCAGAGTTAGGAGGGGGAATGACTCCCAACTTCTCCCTTAGATACTCAAAAGTATCCTTTTCTAAAGGCTTCGTGAAAATTTCTGCCAACTAATCTTTTGTGCTTACATAGTCCAATTTGACTTCCTTGTCAGCAAAATTTTCTCTCAGAAAATGGTACTTGATCTCTATGTGTTTTGTCTTTGCGTACATCATAGGGTTCTTAGACATGTTAATAGCACTAGTGTTATCACAATGAATAACAATAGGATATTCAACCTGAATACCAAAGTCTTTAACCATCTGCTTGATCCAAACAATTATTGTACAATTCAGTGCTTCTGCAACATATTCTGCTTCTGCCATTGACTGAGAAATACAATTTTTCTTCTTGCTTGTCCAAGATACCAACCTTTATCCAAGAAATACTGCTCCTCCTGAAGTGCTCTTTCTTTCGTCAATACAACTTGCCCAACCTGCATCAGTATACACATGAAGTTGTGTATTCTCTGATTTTGGATACCATAAACCATAGTCTATAGTTCCCTTAAGATATCTAAATATCCTCTTGATTGCCATTAGGTGATTATGCTTGGGTTCAGCTGCAAATCTTCCAACAATGCCAACTACATTAGATATGTCAGGTCTTGATTGAGTTAGATATATAAGCTTTCCAATCATAGATTTGTACAATGTTTTATCAACTACTGTGGAGTCATCATCTTTTGAAAGTTTACTTCCTGTGATCATAGGAGTGCATACTAGCTTGCAATCCTCCATCTTGAAAGTTTTCAATATTTCCTTCACATATTTTGACTGATTAATGAATATACCTTTATCTGTCTGTTTTACATTCAGTGCTAGAAAGTATTTTATAGGACCAATCATGATCATTTCAAATTCATTCTGCATTTATTTTGCAAATGTTGTACTAAGCTTGTCATTACCTCCAAAGATAATGTCATCAACAAATATAGCAACTAATAGTAATCCATCAGGTGTTTCTCTTGTGAACAAGTTGTAATCTGCTGCTCCTTTCTTGAATCCAATCTTGGTGAGATAACCATCTAGTCTCTCATACCAAGATCTTGGGGCCTGTTTAAGTCCATAGAGTGCTTTCTTTAGTCTGCATACCATGTCTGGTCTATCTGAAAGGTTAAATCCTTCAGGCTGTTCTATGTAGACTTCTTCTTTTAAGACACCATTCAAAAAGGCTGATTTGACATCCATCTGATAAACTTTAAAGTCTTTTACTGTTGCATATGCCAAAAACAATTTTATGGCTTCCAGTCTGCTCACAGGGGAAAATGTATCAGTGTAGTCTATTCCTTCTCTCTGCACATATCCTTTACATAATAATCTTGCTTTGTTTCTTATTACTGTACCTTCTTCATTCATTTTGTTTATGAAAATCCACTTTGTTCCAATCACATTTTTATCACTTGGTCTAGGAACCAATTCCCATGTGTCATTCTTGATTATC
>MU224879.1:227151-262011 GCA_018584345.1 Thuja plicata | reverse complement strand
CATAGTTCATATTGTAATATTAGCATGAATAAAGATGCAATATATTATTATTTGCTAAACTATTGAAAAGCAACCATCGGTTATTGGGCACAATTTGCATCGGTGAACACACACAGAAAAGTTAGCACTACTTACCAGAATGTATCGGTTATTACACAAGCTAAGTGTAAACCGACGGACATCGGTGAACGTTGAGTCAACAAAAGTTGTCATCGCAAATTTATCGACAATCATCAGTGAAGTCACCAAAGACGCTAGCTACCCTGATGCTTTGCAGAGACACCGAAGATGTTATGAATGCCTCTATCGACAAACTCAGTCTTTATGTATTGACGAGTTAGTAAGCATTAATGACAACTTAGGGCACAAAAAGGTTATAAAAGCCTGACAGGAAAAATCATTTTCACACCCACAATTTTTGAGAAGAGTAGAGTGATTTTAGAGCAATTTGGAGAGTGACCTAGCTAAAATCAATTTGACATGAAGCATTCACATTCACATGTAATCATAGAGAATTTGTAAGTAATCACACTCACCGAACACACTGTTTTATTTGAGAAAAGCCCTAAATTTCTGCAATACGATGGCATCAACTTCTAGAGTTGAGAAGATTAAGGAAGATAAGAAGAAATGCTTCAAGCTTGTCAGCAGAGGCTCGTGTACTGAACCCAAATACAAGCTACACCCTGAAATGGATTCACAACTTGACGATTCTGAAGCATTCTCCAGAATCCCACCTAGGGTTTTACTGGTAGAGGACGTAAGGTCCTACATTCACTGCAAGATCTCAAAAATAGGAGATCTAGACCTAGATAATGCCTACAGGGCACTAGGTGATGACGCTGGAAAGCTCAAAGAAGAGAACAAACATTTGGAAGTAAAGGGACTCATGAATGCACTGCATTTTCCCAAATTATTCAAAACATAATGGATAAAGATTATTCTTAGTAGAGTTCACAATAGGACTCTATGGCTAAACAAGCCAAAACCAATAAATAAGGATGTTATTCATGCGGTTACTGGTTATCCTACAACTGATAAACCACAAGCTCACAAGCACCCATCCCTGGCAGAAGTGGAAAAATTGACTGGTGCTAAATCAGATAAGAGAGCACTAAAGGTCAATACCATTACTGACATAGAGCTGAAGTTTGGAGCATGTGTTGTTGGATATAAAATCTTCCAAGCAAGAAGAATGAATAGCATATGAAGTACAACTATGAGCACAACATACAAGATCATCAAACAGGGAAAGAAGGTGGATCTTGCAGAGATCCTATTACATCAACTAGAGGAGAACATGTGCACAATAAGATCTTCAAGGAAAAACACTTGTAAGTTTGGTTCCCTCATAATGTGCATATTATTTTACTTTGAAGAATACTTTCCTTCAATTGGAAAAGTTGTATGGGACACAAGCAGACCCATAACCATTCAGATATGTGAATTCATAGAATCACTAGGAATAGATTTTGATAATGTTATGCATGAGTATTTCAAAACCATTAAGGAAATGCTACAAGCCAGAACAAGAATTCCTAAAAATTTGATAAAGGAACACTGAGAAGACATATGTTTCATGGTAGATATTGATTTCACATACATCCAAGTAGTAGTACCAAGGAAATCATGGCTTTCAAAGTTAGAATATGAAATCAAAGCAGGACTAGCCAATGAGTGCATTGAGGCACTACTAAATGAACCAGTAGACAATAAGAAACTAAGATTTGGTACCTATGAAGAGGCCAAACAAAAGATTAAAACAAATCTTGTTGTCAAGAAGGCTGTAAAATAGTCAAAAAGAATGGTGAAGAATTTGAAAAAGAACTTGAATATATCTTCTGAAGGAGAAGAAGAAAGAGAAGGTGAAGAGGAACAAGAGGATAAGGAAGAACTCACCGAGGAACAGCTACCTATCAGTGATACAATAGAGAAAAATGAATCAGAGGAAGAGAAGTCTGATTCACCACCTCCTCCTCCACCAAAGAAGTCAAGAACAAGGAGTCAAACAACAAAGGATGCAATTCCTTCTCCCATGGTAAAAGGAAAGGTGTATAAGAGGAAACCTGACACACCAAAGGAAAAACAACTAGTTAGGGAACCTACCAAAAGGATGAAATTTGTTCAGACAAATGAGGATTTAGAGGACTCAGCTATGGATGAACTAGACACTATAATCAAATAAGCAAAGGAAGCAGCAAAGAAAACATCAACTACTGAAAACATTGATGAAATATGTAAGTACATTTCTGAAGCTTCATCTATTGGACATCCTAAGATTAGGAAATGGTTGAGATTGGACTCTATAGAATAAAATAAGATTGAAGATGCACTTATTGCAAAAATATGCAGACACTATTATATCCCACTACAATTCACTACACGTGATGTACCACAAGAACTGTTAATTAGAATATCTTCTAGATTCACTTTGCACTCCATGAAGAGAAGAGGATAAGAGAAAGAGAACTTGTTTCTCTTATGCCTCTTGAATCAAAACAAGAAGAAATCAATTAAATCATGGAGAAACATGCGAAAAGTTTCTCACCCAAAATGAGAGCTTATAAATTTCTTGAAGAGAAGCTTATAGAGCTAGAACAAGAAACCCATGATACATGGAGCAAGATACTCAATCCTACTGAGAAGAGCAGTTATGAGAAGGAAACTCTCAATCAGAGAGATAACTCAATAGCTGAGTTAGACAATGAAGAAGTACAAATAACTGGCCAGAAATAGTTTCATATTATAGATGAAAAATGGCCTAAAAACAATGAGGAAAATCAAGAAGCAAGTCCAATTCACATCAGTTTAGAGGATGAAGAAGTTACCAAAGAAGAGTTAACAATCAAAGGTAACTTAGATGATGAAATAAATGATGAATCATGGTTAGACAATATTTTCAATACCACTATAGGACAAGACCCTACAGTAGAAGTACAAAAGGATGAAGACATAAATATTACAAAGGGCAATACCGACAGACAGGATATAGCTATTGACACTACAATAGTCAATACATCGACAAATATGAATATATTAATAGATGCTATTGATATTAAATCAAGTCAAGAAAAATCATCTAAGAAAGATGATAATATACCCAAGGATATGGGTACTGATGAAAACAAAGATGTATCCAACACTCAAAAGGATACAGATACAGAAATGAAAGATGCAACCAACAATCAGCAAGAAGTGTCAAAAGAAAAAAACAAAGAAGCTGATAACAAAATAGAGGATACACTGAGAAAGGGTGAAGAAAAAGATAAAAGTGAAGGAGTCAAGCAGGATGAAGGAATAAAACTTAAAGAAGATACATCTGTTAATACACCTAAGGAAAATGAGGAGACATCTTCACCAAACTAGTCGGTGGACTCACAACAGATACAAAAGGATGTTTCATCTTCTCGACCCTCAACTACCAAGTCAACCCAATCTCAAGCTTTAAAAATGGTAGTACATCAATCTTCCACCCAGCCAAAGAAGAAGAAGAAGAAAATAGTGAAGAAAGACATTTTGGCTATTATACTGGATGAAGTAATAGAAGTCCCAAACTGAGATATTACTACATTGGATAGTGATAAAATTCAAGAGTTTGGAGTGCTATGTCAAAGGAAATCCATTCAAAAGAAAATGATACAGGAACATAGGGAAACAATGGAATTTTAAAAAGCAAGAGACATTCTCCAACAACTTGTTCCTGAGGTAAAACTTGAACAAAATGCTACAGTTAAGGAACAAATAGCTGTTCTTACCGATGCAATCATAGAGTAGAATATAGATGCAGAACAAGCTATGGAAGAACAAGTAGAAAATAAGTATCAATACAAGTTAATTGATAAAATCAGCAAAGAAGTGGCACTGAACAAGGTAAAGCTCTCTGAACTAACTGATCAATTAGAGCCAATGATTGTTGAAGTAATTACCTTAGTTTAAAAGATGTGCATGCTTGAAAATTTTACAAAGGAAAATAGTGACAAGTTAGCAGAGATAGATTCTAATGTAACAACAAGTGCACAAAGCCTAACCTCAAATTTAGACAGTATCAAGGTGCATCATGACAAGGTCATTGAGGCTAACAGGCTAAGCCAAGAAATATGGGATGTTGAAACACAACTAAGAGGTGAGATTACAGAACTGCAGACACACATTCTGCCTACTATTCTACAACAACATATTTTTGAAGCAAGAAACCTTATTGCAACCCTAGAGATGTCTGTAGTAGACAACATCTATGATATACATGTAAGGATATCACTGGAGCACATGGCTCTAGAAATGCTAAAGGATAAATGGGAAAAGATGATGGAAGAGATCAAGTCCTCACATTCCCACCTTTTTGACAAATTGTAAGTACCTTTTGCCTTTATTATCAAAAAAGGAGGAATAGAAAGGAAATGTATATTGTATGTACAGGAGGAACAAATATGTAAAGATAGCTATGTAAATATATATCAAAAGAAAAGGGGAAAAGAGAAGTACATAAGGATATGTATATATACTTACACTTATCGGCATATACATAGGGGGAGTCATTCAAATGACTAAGGAAGAGGTATACATAGGTGTACATACTAATACATTTAGTATGTTGCACATATCATGTTTTTGATACTAATGTCAAAGGGGGAGATTGATGACATTAATTTTTCCATTAGTACACTTAGTGAAAAACATTGACAGAGATCATCGGTACAAGCATTATCGGTGGACTACAAGCATAACCGACAGACGACAAACATACCTGACAGGACAATAGGTCACGAGAAAATGCTAAGTATGAAATTGACCGACAAACACTGACAAGTGTTGGACTGACAAAGTGAACAGGACATCACCGATGGGTCAATAACATAACATGGAGATCATCACCGACGATAAAATTTTGAGAACAAAACCAGTGGATCAGAAAAGGCATACCTGATGAACAGTTCAAGAAAGGAACATCAACGACAAAGAAAACTGACCATCAGAACCGACATTCAGTTAGAGAACCCACAAATAGTGGATCTGAGTTTTACACGTTAGATAAAGCACTGTAATTCTATTTATAGAGTTTTAATTTGTTTTAAATCATAAATTGAGGGTCAAGCAAGCTTTATGTAAATTTTTTAAAGCATCCTAATGGATCTAAAACATATCTAACTAAAGATCAAGGTCAAGTTGTAAACCTTGGATCTAGAGTTAACTTGCAAAAGCGTGCATCAAGAATTAAGCTAAAATCTAGTATAAATAGATGTTCAATCAATTGTGAATCACAAATTCATTATTGTTGATAGCCATGAAGAGAATCTAAGGAGAAGAAGGAAGAATTTGTGCAAATTACAGAAACATATCAATTTAGTTGTCAAGAACACACAGAGGCTACCCACGAGCAGACAAAGGTATTATTCAATCATGGAAAGATGATTACTCATACATAGGAAGCTTTATTGGATCTATTATCAGCAATTGAAGATTTCATACATCATCAGATAAAAGACTTATGTAGTTGCATTCTAACAAGTGCATCACATCTAAAATCCTTTTGTAGAAGGTGGACTTAACCGTTCTTTACAAATCTCTTAACAGAGTGCACACTTAACAGTGTTGCAAAAGCTTCAAATAAAGTAGATCTTAACAGGTCTCCACTGTAATACTCCTAACAAGGTAGGTCATTAGAAGTGACCAATTGTAAGCCTTAACCAGCCCCTTCTTATTTGCAGATAGTGAAGTCTTTTGGGTAACAATCCCCCACCGTAGTTTTTACTTCCTAACAGGAGTTTTCTGTGATATCATATCTTGTGTCATGTGTTATCTATTTTCATGAATATTTCTTTTATGATTACATACTAAATAACTTATGATATGATTTCATATACATAAAGAAAGATGAACAGTTAGATAAGATAATTTACAAACTGATGATTAAGGGTTAATGGGTTAACCACGGAAAATTTTTAGAGGTACTGATTCACCCCTCCCCTCTCAGTACATCATTCCAATATAATTCCAACAATATGTATTTTAGTGTTCCTATCACAGGAACTTCTATATTGTCCATAGCATAACAACTTCCAGCAGATGTGGTGACCTGCAAGCCCAATTCCTTCATGACATGATAAGACATCACATTTGATGCAGCTCCAGATTCGATCATACAATTTTTTACCAAGAAACTATTAACCATTAAGGTAACATAGAATGGGTCAACAGATAATGGTTGTTGGGTGATTATGTTTCCAATGGAGATATTGGAAAATTCCTTTCTTCTTTCTTTTCCTTTTACTTGTGGACTGTTCACTCTATTATCATTTGGTGTCAAAGATATTTTCTCTTGGTTGGGAACAAATACATCATCTATCCCTCTTAAAAGTGCGAGAGCAGCTTCTTTGTGCTCCCTTATATTCAACATCTCCATGAGTGGGACTGAGACTTTCATTTGGGTCAGAGCATGTTTCATGTCAAAAAGGGGCAATTCAGAGGACATATCACTCATCTTTCTCACTTTCTTGGATTTATCATTGGGTATTAATTCCTCTTTTGCTTCTTCATTTTCAACATGATCAAAAGAAGATCCTGCTTGTCTTTCATGATTTTCACCTTTATTTTCCTTGACACGGGAATCCTTTCTAACATAGACAGGGGCAGATTTGCTTTGAGCTGGTTGCACTATTCTATTTCTTAGGTTGTACGCATTTCTTGCTTGATTAATTGCTGCAATAGTCAAAGACCTCTTTTCTTCATCAGTGGGAGTCTTAAAATGAGAATGTGATCTATCACTTCCCACTATATTTATAGTTTCTTGTGAAGCACTATCAACCTGATCACTTTGATAGGGTAGATTTTGTGATTGACATTCAAAACAAGAATTATCTTCTATACACAAATTATCAGAAGATGACCCAATATCAGAAAACCATGGGTATGGTTTCTTTACTGTGAACATATTTATGGCAGGGCCTTCTTGTTCCCTTTCTTATGTTTGATCAAACAAAGCCTAGGATACTACACACTGATAGGAAGAATGTGGCATATTGCAAGCATCACACCAGGGAGTGTTCTCAACATAGTTGGCACTGTTCCTTTTTAGGGGATTAGGGTTTCTTTAGCTTTTGGGATATCTTGTCCTTCAAGGACTGGCTTACCATTGCTCCAATTTGTTTTATATGGATAGTCTCTCAGGTTGGGTTGTTTGTCAAACCTTTGATTAGTGTATTTATTGTCACGGTACCCTCCCCTATCATTTTTATCCATTTTGGCAGCAAGGTCTTTTATTGCACTTACTAGTTTATCCACTGTATCATCTTCTTTGAATTTTTTGCTGGCTAACCCCTTTTCCTTCCAAAGTTTATTGTCTTCCCTCTTCCCCAATTTTCTTGATGCTCTTCTATTACTTTCAATGTCATTATCTATTTTACAAGCATTCCTTAAGGCAGTTGGGTTCTTATCTCTGAGTAAATAGGACATTTTACCATCAGCAACATTGATATAAGTTGTAAGACACACTTCCTCATCTAACCTCAAGACTTGGAAAAGTTTATTCATGGTCTTTTGGAATCTACTGTTAAAATCAGCCATGCTCTCATTAGGGAACTTTTTGATGTTATTGAATTCATTTAACATGTATCCAGAATTAACATGCTCTCTATAATGTTCCCTAAAAGAATTTACAAATTCATCCCATGAAGCAATACTATCATTAGGTAAATTTCTGAACCAATCCCTAGCATCTTCTGTTAATGACCGAACAAAAAGCTTCATAATAACATCCTCATTTTCAATCTTAAAGTCAGTTATCTTATCACTAAAAGCTTTTAGATGCTCTTCACAAGTAACAACATTATTTCCAGTGAAGTTGGGGATTTTAGCTCTTACCTCATTGGGGATCACATTAGGGTGACCAGGAATGCCTTCAAAGAAGAGAGCTCTATATTTGTTCATATGGACAGGCCTTCTTTGGAAATTTCCAAGCATATTACTACCACTTGGTCCAGTAGCTCTTCCTTGATTTTGAATAGGTGGGGGAACACTTTGCTTTAGGTTGGTGGCTTGAATTCTTGGGCCAGGACCATGAGGCTGAGCACTTGCATTTGGGCCAGAGTTTTTAACATTTGAATTCAAACCAGAAGAATGCACTTTAGGATCAGCCCCCTAATTATTTGGGATTGGGCCAACATATTTCTTTTGTGGCTATGTTTCATGATTAACTAGCATAGAGCTACTTGCAGAAGTATTAGTAGTAGCATGTAGAAAGGCTATCTTCATTCTCACATCTGCTGCAATAGCTTCTAATTCTAACTTCTCTAGCTGCTTGGCCAATTCCTCTATGGCTTTTCTATCTTGTTCCAACTCAAGATCAGCTTGAGATGCTCCTATAGGAATGGTCAACTTCTGCTTAGGTTCCTCTATATTCACACCAACAACCTTTTGCTTACCTTTGTTAGGGGAATCTTTAGTATTTGTCTTAAGTGTTGCATTCTAGTCAATCTCATATGGGAATAGTTGCTTGATGACAGGCCCTTCCTTCTCAAATTCATCCTTGTCAGGATTTGAGATTTTATTTGGGCTTTGTTCCTTAAATCATCAAGGTTACCAACCAATTATGGATTCAAACCTTTAACCTCTTGACTTAGGCTTTTAGCCTTGAGGTCATTCCTTCTAGTCTCAACTAAGAGCTCTTCTCTTTCCACTAGTAAGTCATATAGCTTTTGTCCACGTTTCTTCTCTGCTTCTGCTATTTCCTTTTCTTGTTCCTTTTTTCTTTTCCTTAAAGCCAAAACCTCATCCTACAACTTGTCAGAATCATACAAGGTTGTTTTAGCAACATAAGTCTCTTCTGGTGGAGCAAGATTTTCTTCTGTAGGGAAGAAACCTATATCAGTATTCTCTCCATCTCTGAAGGGATTAAAGTTGGCATTTTCTCTATAAGTGTCAGTTGGTCCCATGGGTCCTGCATCTTCAGATAACGATGATTTTCTCTCTGGAACAAGAGTCTCCATCCTCCCTTTAGAGGTATGGTGGGAATAATGTTTGGATGTACCTCTCTTGGACCATTGTTTCCTTTGAGGTGTATGGAGCTCCTCTCCAACATCCTTTTTAGGATTTTATTTGAAATATGATGTAGTATTCCTTTGTCAACTCATCTTTCATTATAGAAAAATATTTTCAGAATGCTTAATGTGGAACAGTGGAGTACATAGAGGTTAGAGTCGCCACCTCTTTTTAGAAGACAAATATATATAAAGATTTAGTACCTTGTCCTAACTCAGGTTTTCTCTTATAGCAATAAGTCAAAATGAAACTTTAAAACAAAGTTTCTTGATAATTCCTCACCTAGTAATCTTAAGAAAATGCTCCTTCACTGTTCATATCACTGCAAATCAACTCTATAACTTTCTTTGAGAAACATACATTGAATTGATCTAGAGATTTTGCAATCACCAGTCACTCTATCGAAGACAAGATTTGTATCATTTTCATGATCAAAACCTTCAAACAGTGTGTGATGATAGATAAATAGAATAGAATTGCCTTTATGACCATGAGGAAAAATAGACTAATTCTCAATATTGCAAGGACAAACTATTTCATGAACATGACTCTTAGAAGATTACAATGTCCCCAGTAGAGTCACCAATTTGTTAGCTCATTTTCTTATAGAATCAGTACACAACAACAGATGCTTGACTCTTTAATTCCCAATTTAGATTCTAACAAAGAAAAGGCTAATTAACAAGGATGAAAATCATTCTACACTTTGGACTCCACAAACCCAGGCGGGTGCACCTTCAATAGACTACTATCTTTCAGGAAGTCTGACAGTGGATCAAGGATTCATGATCCTCCTTTTGAGGCCACTTGGCTTAGGAAGGCTAACCTATTAATTCTCTCTTCAAGGAATCACTAAGATGAATTGTATTCAAGACAATTATCTAGACATGTACTTTAGATAACAGAAATGTAAAGATTGATTAATATTTGATTGATTTGATGATAACAACTACTTATTAGAAATTGACCAGTGCCTAATCCTGGGCCATAGAGTCACAATAGAACATACATACACAAGAAAAAATTAATTGAAATACAAATAAAACCTCAAATAGAATGACTTACAGACTATCCTCTCATTCTCACACCCCTGTATCAAATCCCTACATAAACCCTAACCCTCTGAAACTATCTGCAAGATTTAAACCCTCCTTGAAAGAAACTCACAAACAGTAACACAACTACCTTATAACCAGTATATTCAAAATGCCTTACAAATTAAACATATAAGAGCTAAATGTAAATGCAAAAATACATCATTGGTATCAAAATGAAGATTCCATTATATTTTATTAATAAGATCCTAATTTTGGTACATTCGAACTGACTCAAAACTTAAGCTTAGACACAATTTAGAAACCTGCTTCGCAGTCTTGATTTTACCATCCTTTACAATATGATACAAATTGCTATATATAGCCAGCACTGGTCATCTTGGAATCCTTAAAGATCAAGGATGCAACAAGCTTTAGATGACTAGGCTAAAAGAAAAAACTCAAAGTACAATAGGACAAAATAGCAAGTGGATAGAAAAACCACTTTCCTTACAAGATATTCCAACAATTTCTTTGTCCTATGGCTACATGGTGATTGTATTTGCCTTGTACTTGCTGGGGGATAGCCATCTGGAAACTATTGCCTCTGATGCTAGTGATGTATGATCTCCACTTTCAACTGCATCAACTGCTCTGTTAGGCTTCATCATCCACTTTCATATATTCACCTTCACCCAGATCAACTATTGTGTACCTATCCTTCTAGGAAGTATACACCTCATCACTTGTCCAAATGAAGCCAAGGACTTCATCTTTTCTACTATTAATCTCCTTCTAGGTAGCATGTTATTTCTCTATCTCATCTGACCAGAATGCAAAAAATGACCTGGCCTTACCCACTATCTCAATTGTTTGAGCAAAGAGCAGTGTGCTCTCCAAGGTTAGTATGCTATTTTTTCTAACTGCCAGTACTTCATTCACCTGTCAATGCCACAACATCTCATCTTTGATTCTTCCATTCTTCCTGAAGAGTATCTTGTGAATATTCTTTTTTCAAAGGTAACACTTTCCTAACAATGATGTCTCTCCTTGTATCCATGTCTAAGAGTAATTTGACACATTTGTGGGTTCCAGCCAGGACTATGTCGACATCATCATTCTTATTTTAGGTGGTTTGGAAGAATTTTAACTCCCCTGATTTCCCTTTTCACTTATTAACCATCTGGTCCAAATTGTCTTTATTTTCATTATATTCAGTTAAGATGTTGACAATTTTCTTACCTTGGGCATATATGGCAATGGGCACTACTTCATGTGTACAATGGATAAGAGAACTATGTATTTTATTTGGATACCTCTGCTTTACCCATGCCTCTGCTTCTCTAAAGGCTGCAGATCGCTCTACCCACTCTTTCTTCTGCCTTTCAAGTTCTGCTCTTGCGGATTTCAACATGGCCTTTTCTTGTTCAAGCTCTTCTATTGTGGCAGAAGTGGATTGTGTAGGGGAAGGAGGATAAGTAATTATGGGACTAGATGAAGAAGGCTAGTGGGGGTCCTGAGTTATCATCTTCTAAGGCATTAACTTCATTGTTTTCCTTCCTTGCAAGAATGCAATTCTATCATCCTTCTACAAAGATTTGACCTTTTCATCATTGTATGCCTTTAGAACAAACTCATACTTTTGGGTCAAGTTCTTAATGACATCTTCCTACTTCTCAACTACCTTTAAGCTTAGATTGGTAGTTTGTAGAGCAAGGTTAGCTACCTACACACCTGATGTATCAGAAAATCTCTTTATGATGAGGCTACCTATATCCTGAGATTGATCATCTTCATTTACTCTCTTTTTACCCTTCTTCTTCAGGGACCATATTGCAAAAGTTGCACGATCTTCACTAAACTGGGCACCAATTGATGTTCCAGTAGTGCTTAATGGCTTTGCCTCCTTCCTAACAGCATAAAAAACTATAACATCATCCAAATCCCATTGGGGTAGGATAAGGACCCCTTTCTTCTTTACCAATTCGCTGCCCTCTTCAGGGGTGATTTTGTCAAATTTGGTTAGTAGTTTTTGTTTGACCTCCTTTTCAATATTATCTTTGCTTTGATCTGGTTGGGCTTCTGGAAACCTCTGGCACTTATCCTTGAACTCATCAATATGATCTCTCCATAAGAATTGAGCAAAGGCCCTAGCCTTAACAAAATTATCATCTGATAAGAACTCTTCACTGGCCTATTTGGTTACAGGGTCTAGTTCCTTGCCTACAAATTCTGCCACTATAAGATCCAGAGTTGTATGTCTAGGTGCCTCTGGCACTCCTTGCAGCTCTTGTGCAGTAACAAATATTTGTCCTGTGTTTCCCATCTAGACCAGTTTCTCAGCAATAGCTTGGCCGTCCATATGTAAAGGGGACTGGGAAGGAGAGTATAACTCACTCTCTTTCTCTTTTTCCTCCATCTTTTGTTTCTTGGGAGATGGAATCCATTGGACACTGGTATTTGCTGGCCTCTTGCCTTTCTAATTAGAGGTTTTTTCAATCTTGGGCATAATGGTACTATACCCTCTTCTTGTATAAACTATATAATTGCCTGGTGGGACTACCCTTCCCTGTGAAAGTTTTCTTAGAATAGCCTTAGCTTTTTTTGGCTCAATTTCCATTACTTTCTCTTTCTTCTCACTAAGAGTCTGCATGATAACCTCAAAAAGTGTCATAAGGGACTTGATATTTTTGGCCCAGGGTGCAAACTCCTTTAAAGGGTCATATGACCTATCAAAATTATGGACAAAGTCTAAAGACTTCTTGTACACCAGCCATTTTTCTTTCCTAACCTCTTGCTGATTTAGATTAAAATTTTTTCTAATAACATCCTCGGTGAAATTGAATTGATGCTCTAGTGTTAAGAACTTAGTCCTCTTCCTGAACATGTCCATTATGAATCCTTCATTGTTTGCACATCTAGACACAGACTTAGCCAGATGGTATGGCTCAAAATACTTTTCAAACTATGTCCATCCACCTTTTGTGATAATGAAATGGTGGGCTCTTGTGAGGGTAGGGAAGATACTTCCCTTTATTTTACATGTTAGGGCTTCTTCTTGTAGTCCACCCAATTGTCTCTAAATTTTTGCAATTCCAATCTTTAATGACACTCTAAAGGGTAGAACATTGGGGGTTCCCCTGAATCCATAAACCTTGATAACTGTAGAGATAGGATACAAAATTAGATCTCCCCAATTGTGGAAAATGTTCAATTCCAAGGCAAACTCTATAGGTCTTAATAACCTCATCATATGAGTGTGGATCCTAGGATTCTGTGTGAACAATAGTGACTTAAGCCTAGCAGTGAAAATTCTATCAAAATATACATAATTGGCTTCCTTCCTATCCTATGATAGATCAACACTCCACAATTGGATAGGTAAATCCTCATCATCCTGGAACTTAATGAGGTCCATTTCCTCCTCAAAGATATCAACACTATTAAACAGAAACATGTACATCATGAGAGAATACCATCCCATTGGCTTAAGTATATTTCCATCTTTAATTCCTATTAAGCCTTCATGGATTTGTTTAGCAATATAAGAAGCATAATCAAAAGCCACTGACAAGTGGGGGTGCAAAATCTGAACCATCATAAGCATGATGTGAACTGACATTATTTCTTCTTTATCTTCCCTTAAGACCAGGCACAGGGCACTATACATTTTCTTGGATTTACCATTGAAATAGTCCAGTTTGAATGGATCTAGTGTGTTCGGGCCCACAACAATCAAGTCCCCTATTTTGTTAAAGTATCCTTTAAGAGCCTCATTCCTATAATATTCCTTCTTAGTTTGGTATACTTCCTTAAAGTAATTGAAATCAATATCATCCATTTGTACTGATGAATCCCTTAATTTGAAAACTCTTTTGCTCTCATCAGCTATGATAGTTAACACGTTTCCTTGTGTATCCCTTACAACCCTGGATACTTTTTGATAAGTGTTTGCTATGAGAGTGAACAAATCTATATCCATGAATACCCCGGGTACTATCAATTTTCCCACATCTAGATCCCATATGTTACAATTTGGGGAAGGAGCATTTCTCTGGCTGTAAGCAATTCTAAACAAACTCAAACCATTTATACTAGTCTTGAAATCCTTAGCCCACCTCCCTGAGTAGGATAAACCCTCTCCTATTCTGAAGCGGGGATGTGTTGGAACTATTCTCTTAACCTGGGTTGCATCACCCATAGACCCTTTTAATTGTTGTAGAAGGTCCTCTCTAACATTTCTCTTATGATAATCTACCTCTCCAGAGAGTTCAATCCTAGGGGCCATTTTGAATCTGGGGATTTTTACTGCGATGATATTAAGATTTTAAATGAGAATGTTAGATTAGGTTGAAAGCTAATCTCCCAAGAACACCTGCATGCACATGTGTCACGAGTAGAAGCAAGAAACAAAAGAGAGAAGATAGAAGAACAGCTATAGCGGCCAAAAAGCCAGAGACATCAAATCCATGTTGACATAAAAGAATTTCTATTAACAACAATACTGAATACAATAATCTCCTGCTTGAAAACTAAGAGGTGAATCCTTATAAAAGGAATCGCAAAACCCTAAAAGGGAAAACCTAAGGTTAGCTTAAGCAACTAGAGTGAATAGGTGAGTTAGTAATTAGATCATAATGATTTAATTAATAACCTGATAGACTATTACTCTAACACCCCCCTTAAGATAAGCTTAGGGAGAAGCAAAACCTAGGAAACTACTACAGAAAGTAGGAAAGATGGGTCCCGGCAACAAGGCCTGATCAGGTACCCAAAACATAAAATAAACTAGATGAAGGAAACTAAGCCTTCAATCTAGGGAAAGTCCCAGAGAGAGGAACAAGAATGAGCAAGAAGCATCTCCAAAGCATGGAACTATAAACTCTGTCAAAAGAAACTGCTGGAACCCCCACTGAAGTGCATGACCAGGTAGAGAAGACAATGTCTGAAGAGCTGATCAATCGAACCAGGAAGCAATAGAACCAACAGGTGGACCCCCCCATAATGCTGAATAGGGAGAGGTGACAGGAACACTGAAATGCAATGCCAAAAACATCTGCAGAAGAAAGAACTAGGAACACCAACAGTGCAATAGAAGTACACACACAGGATAAAGGGCGTTGCCACCGACACACAACATGGGCTAATGTCATGGAAGGTACGCTCACTTGTCAAAGGTGGATGCGCCTAAAATGGCATAAGCATCATAACCCCCCATGACACTTTATAACAGAGTGCAAGTACAAAAGTCATACAAGATGTACAAGATCCTAGATATACATAAGTAGGCACTTTATCTCAGTGCATTTATAGAAAAAAGATGCATCAGAAGAAGCATACAAGCTCAGAAGTCAGAAAGAAGAGTGAGCTAGAATATCAGAAGAAGAGATCCCAGGACCTGTAGACTCAAGCAATCCACCAGAGTGCATAAACTGCCAAATTTAAAGGAGAGAAAACCTAGAGAAGAATCTAGAAAAAATACCTCTGCAACTGAATAGTTCACTGAACCAGCTTTCCGAGGATACCTGGTTTGCCAAAAAAGGAGTCCGGATGAGCCAGATATGACTCCCGGAAGGCAAAAACAAACATTGGACTTCAACAGAAAAAAATGCTATTGAAACATTAAAACCCAAAAACCTAACCTTCATCATCGGAAAGCTCTTGGAAAGAGCTTTCCGACGGTATATGGAAGTCAGAAAAAGACCCACGGATGCTCAAGATAGAGCGAAAACAGTCCTGGGGGGTCAAAAAGGCCTCAAAAACCAAAAAATAAGCCCCTGGGGCTAAAAAAATAGCGCCCCTGGGCGCATGGTGCACGCAGGGGGCTTAACAGGGGCCGCTGGTCATGCATATGACCACCCGCTTAAGTGAATAAGCCCGCGGGGGCTGATAAAAGGCCGGGCGACGCGGAGGCGGAGGGCGCCGGCGGAGCGGCACGGGCCGGGCGGGGGCCAGCGGGGCGGAGGTCGGGCGGCGGGGAGCAGAGGGCACCGGGAGGCAGGCCACAGGGGCGGCGGGGGCCGCGGAGGGCGGCGGGCGGTGGCGGCGGCCGCGGGGGCGGTTGGGGAGCGGAGGGCGCCAGGGCGGCGGAACCCGCAGGTCTGAGGGAGGCGCTGCCGGCTGGGGCCAAGCGCCGGTGGTGCGGTGGCGGCCCGGCGGTGGCACCTTTCAAAAAACATTGCGCGCACCCAAAACTATAAAAAAATGGTTTTTTTTTAATTTTTATTTTTGAAAATTTCTCAAAATCCGTGCCCGTACGGCCCTAGAAGGCCAAAATTTTTCTCCCCGAGGCTCCGGTGTCCAAATCAGACGAGTCTTATATGGATTCTGGGGTTTTTGGGCCTTCTAGATGCAACTGTGAGGTCGGTTTTAGTCTAAAGTGCCTCAAAAAATAAAGACCCCGCAGAATCGATAAAAAATACGAGAAAAGACTGGTGTTTCTATAAACCTTCGCTTGCTTCAATCAAAGAACGAACAACAAATAGCAGGAGAGCTCTGATACCATATTAGATTAGGCTAAAAGCTAATCTTCTAAGAACACCTGCATGCACATCTGTCACGAGTAGAAGCAAGAAACAAAAGAGAGAAGACAGAAGAACAGCTATGGCGGCCAAAAAGCCAGAGACATCAAATCCATGTTGACAGAAAAGAATTTCTATTAACAACAATACTGAATACAATAATCTCCTGCTTGAAAACTAAGAGGTGAATCCTTATAAAAAGAATCACGAAACCCTAAAAGGAAAAACCTAAGGTTAGCTTAAGCAACTAGACTGAATAGGTGAGTTAGTAATTAGATCATAATGATTTAATTAATAACCTGATAGACTATTACTCTAACACTTTTTACTGCAATGATATTAAGATTTTAAATGAGAATTTTGAAAGCTTTTCAAATTTAAAATCTTAATGGAAGCCTAAATTTTACTATATCTAAGAAAGCTTACCCATTCTGTAATTCTGTCACAAGGAGCTGAATATCGCTGCAATTATGTTCTCTACTTGAATAATTTTGGTGAATTATTGCAGCTTCAAGTTGAAGTAATGAATCATATGGCCTCAATCAGATCAGTCTTTCGCATTGAACTCAACTAAAATGACCATATGTTCTGTAATCAACTTGCCTGCTTCAAACTCGTGGCTTAACGACTCACTGAAACTCATTTTAATAACTTTGAATCTGGGCTGTAGATCTCAATAGCATCTCCTTCATCTGACAACTCTCTTCTTTTCTTGGAAACAACTATTTATTTGGGAGATGTGTCAGCATGACTTGATCGCTTAATCGCTAGATCTTAATCACATTTTCTTTAAGCGATCAAGTCAACTGTCTGATTCATCTTAACTTGGCCGCAATTTATTCCACCTTGAGTTTACTTATTGCAGCTACGGTGTCATCCACTTGGACACGTGTCAACATGGCTTAATGGCTTAATCACTAGATGTTGATCACTTTTCCTTTAAGCCATTAAGTGAGCCATCCAATCTTTTTTAGCTTGCAATCTCTATAACATGATCTATGTGTTGCATAAGACCCACCTTTTATGCCACGCATCACCACGGCTTAATTGCTTATCCATTAGATTTCAATCACTTTGCCTTTAAGTAATTAAGCTAACCGTTGATTCTTTTTGCATATACTTTGCTTTTAATCCTTCCTTTATGACCTCATTCAAACCCACTAGGACACGTGGCATCATGGCTTAATGGCTTAGATGATAGATTTTGATCAGTTTCTCTTTAAGCCATTAAGTGAGCCATTAGATCTTCAGCAAATTCTCCAATCTTTAACCTGTGATAAACTTCATCTTTAGTGGAATACACATCACCCCCTAGACACGCGTTAGTACCACTTAATGGCTTAGATGCTAGATCTTGCGCATCTTTGAGATAAGCCATTTAGTCATCCGTTGGATAAGAAACAAGTTGCTTGTACTTTAATCAGAATAGTTGGGTCGACCAACTGCCACATGTTAACACCGCTTAATCGCTTAATTGATAGATGTCGAGCATCTTACCTTTAAGAGATTAAGCCAACCATTAGATCTTTCTAAACTTTAATCACCTTTATGTTGCCTACGACAGGACCCACATCACTCCTTTTGACACGCATCGGCACCGCTTAATCTCTTACATGATAGATGCTATTCATCTTGGGATCAAGTGATTAAGTCTATTATTTGATGAAACATGATCTACCCATTGATTAAATGAGAACCTTTACAACCATCAAACCCACAAAAGACACATGGCATCATGACTTAATGGCTTACATGATAGATTTTGATCAGTTTGGGATTAAGCAATTAAGCGGGCCGTCAGATTAAAACAAATTTGCTTGACAGATAATGAATTTAATTAAAACCTCAGTGGACTATGGACTTAGGGAAAATATTGGACCATGGCGTTAGGAATGACAACTTAAAGAACAAGAACAACTTAAAAGGAACCCATTTGAGACATGAGTTAAGTGACAAAAAGTAACGTGAAATTAGAAGATACTTCAACACTTAGGGTTTTCATGACCAAATTTTGCACTTTGAGATCTTGAACAAGGGGTTTCAACATTTTAGCTAGGTCAGGGACTTAGAACAATACTTGCAGAGACACAAGAACAACTTTAAACATGATTTTTAACCCTTGCAGCATAGGCATGACATAAAACACCAAAATTTTACAAGGCATACCCAAAACAGGAAATATTACCAACACTCATCTTTTGGGGTGGCTCTGCACAACTGTTGAAGATCGAGCAGATGGAAATATGATATGTGGAGATGCATTTATGTCCAAACTAAACAAGAATAGTTTTATAATCATAGGGTAAATGAATACAAAGCTGCCGGGTCTTTTCTGTAGTTAATTTGGGTTGTTTTCAGAGTCATGTCATGGAGTTTCTTGCATATTAGAGTGTTGCGCTCATATCCATGGATTGGAGAATTAATTGTAGATTCAGATTGCATTGATTGAAGAGAAGATTCAAGTTTTCAACTTGCTCATAGAATTGAATGTAATATCTAATTTGTTGTAAACCCTAACCCTAAATGGTCTAAAGCTTGTAGCATTCTTGTTCCTATAAAAGAATATTCAAGACCATTTAGAAAGTGCTAGAAAATTGGGAAAGTAGAAAACATTAGGATAATACTTGTTTCTAGTCTAGGAGGTAGTAGATGTATTTTAGTTTGTATCAAGATAGAATAAGAAATATTTTGATCTTTTGCATACTATCTCATTGCATATTTCCTTGTCATATTGATTCAAGAATTGGTTTTCATCATACTTAATATAAGTAGTTTTAGATGTGAGTCTCTCCTATGTGTTATCTATTGAGTTGTATGGTTTCTGGCTTATCGTGTGAGTTCTACTTATGCATATGTGTATTCCATTAGTCTTTGATCTTAGATCAAATTAATGCTTTTGGGTATTCATTGATTCAACTTGATATCTATTTAAGGATCTTGTAGTGAGAAATATGAGAGTTCTTATGTTTATGGCTTTGAATTTTTTCCATTAAGGTATTCCAATTTAAGTATTGTATTTAGGTTTTAGCCCAATAGATAGGGCACTGATTTGAAGCAATTATTAGCTATGGAGATATAACTCTAAATGGTTTGGCTATTCCCTATCCCACAAATATAAATCAAACTCATCATAAAATTCTTTACCTTTTGAGGTGTTGTCCTACTTATTCCACCCATGGTAGTGGAGAGTCACTAAATACTAGGTTGACATTTACTACTTACTTACCATTCATCTATTGTTTAAAATCTAAAAGTATAAGGTGTGGTAAAGAGTTGAGTTAAATTTGGATTAGGTGTACCTGCCTTGGTTTTGCAGAGCCAAAAGTAGAAGAGGGTAGTCTTGACCCTATTCAGTTCATCTAGGTATCTTATAGAGCTTTCATACTTGGAACTAACCACTCCTAACATCAGTCTTAATATATATTGGTTTCTTTCATAGCATAACCATTTTAAACACCAACAAAATCGGCGACTCCACTGAGGATTTGAAAGAAAGAATTATCCTAAAGTCTCTATTCGAAGACGAAAGAGTTACAATATCCTTTTAAGGATCATCAGCTTACAGTTGAGTTGGCAATGCTGAGGAAAGTAAAGATTGTAAGGTCTAATTTGAATCTTAGCATATTATTTATATTCATTTTTTGTGAGGTTCTATGATCCCAATTAAAATTTTGGGTGGTGACTCTAAAGTAATCTCTGTAGCAGTGCTGAATATTAGAAATCATTTGTCACATACTTTCCAAAAATGAGTCCTAAAGGAACAAGGTCTGGGTTGAGAAAGGATCCTGAAGAAAGGTTGGGAAATGATTTCCCAACTACATCCAAATCTAACCAGCCTAGAAATGGAAGGGATACTAGAGGTACCCCTCAAAATGAAAGACAAAGAGAAGAAATTATAGAAGAAAGTCCAGTCCGACCTAGCCATGACGGAAATACATCTGAATATGAAGAAGCTAAGGCTACATATGTAGGACTAGGTAAAAATGAAGGTTATATCTCTCCTGATGATAGAGAGGAAGAAGAATATCTTTCTACTTTTCCAGATCCTAATAGGATGGCTGCAAAGCTTGTTGAAGTGGAAAAGTTGATTCAACATCAAATGGCTATAAGACAAAGAAGAGAAAAGGAGAAGGAAAATCAGATAAGGAAACACCAGGTTTTCCTTCAATAAAGAATGAGAATATTAATAGAGATTGAGGCATTGAATGATGTTGAGAAGCCTCCGAGGGATGAAGAGGAACCTGTCATTCAGGTGATTAGTCAGCAGGGCTCTAAATTTAAGGGAAAGCAAGGAATGATGGGGGTTTCAATAAATGAGCCTAAGAATCTTGAGAGGCCTGTGGGCCAGATGTCTAAATTGGACATGGATCTTGAGAGAGCTAGAATTGAAACAGAGGTCATCACCAAGGATCTTGGATTGGCAAAATTGGAGGCTACTACTTTGGAGATGAAGAATAAGGTTGATTATCTTAGACAGACAACAAGGCATGTTTAGCTCAGTCCCAAAGTAGCTGCAACATCAAATCAAACAACCTCTACTTCTCAAGACAACACCGCTTTCCAAGGGAAATCCACTCATGCAGAAAGGTACAAACATTTTCCTTTCATAATATCCAAGGTTATCCTAATGAGGTTCCATGCAAACTTAGAGATAAGCTTCCCAAGTTTACTAGAAATAATGTAGTTACATGTGAAGAACACTTAAAAATTTTTAAGGATATGATGGATGATTGTGAAATTGCACATGAGGATGTATTGCTGAAACTCTTTATTCAGTCTTTAGTAGAGGATGCTAGGGATTGGTTTAGATGATTGCCTTATAATTCTATAGGGTCAATAAATGAACTAGTTGATTGCTTTAAGGAGCAATATGGTGACAAGACCAATGAGGGATTCATGTTGAATGAATTCAATAATATAAGAAAGAATCAAAATGAGGATGTTGCGTAGTTCAACATAAGATTTTAAAGAGCTATGCACAAAATTTTTTAGGTTATGAAATTGGATGACAGAGTTTGTTTAGCTACTTATCTCAATGCTTTTGATTCTAAGATGGGATACCTCCAGAGAGACAAAAATACAAGGACCATGAGAGAAGCCTACAAAACGACTGTCAATATATAAACTAATAGGAGAGTATCTGGGAAGTTGGGTAGGAGATAAGATTGCAAGCCTGCAAAGAAAGAATTAGACATGTCTTCAAATGTTAAGCCTAAAGAGGAAATCAATATGAAGTAGATTCTAAATGCTATAAAAGACCTAAAACTAGGAGAAAATAAAAATCCTAGAGCTCCAAGTAATGATAGGTCATCTTATAACAATTATAATCCCCAAAATAGGATGCAGAACTACCCATACAATACCCAATTTAAGGATGGGAGGCCCATTATCCCACAAAGGATAGAAAGGCCAAATAGAGATACCCCTGACCTCTTCAGAGAAATTCAGTTAATATGTGTAATGATGAATACTGGTGTGAGGAATGTGAATCCCCCCATAATCTAGATACTTGTGTTGTTGCTTTGAAGGTGTATCCAAGTCAATCCCAACAAGAAAAGGAGGATGAGGAAAAGTTATATGATGATGTTAGGAATGCAATGACATATGAAGATTTAAGAAGTGATGAATCTGATGACCAAGACAAAAGTCAAGACCTGTCCTCATTAGATGAAGATGAATTTGAAAATCAAGCTGAAGATCAAGATATGCTTTTCTTTGAGGAAAAGGAAGTAGACATTGATAAAATAGGATGTAATACTACAAGGGGAGGAGAGCAATTCACAGCAAGAAGGCCTTCAAGTGCAGAAAGGGCTAGAATCATAGAAAACTTGATTGCCCAAGCACAAAGTAGATATAATTTGAGAAATAGAACAGTTGGTAATGAAAGTGGCACACCAGCTGGTATGTTTGTCATAGAACCAAAAACAACCCCTAAGCAGATATCAGAAAAAGAAAAAGCTACTGAGAATGTGAAGAAGATTAAGGTAAGAATAATAGATAAACCAAGAAATCCTAATATTGCTCAAAAGATTAAGATGAAGACACCAGAGATGGTTTTTTCTTCATTTCCAAAGGGTGTTAAGGGAACTGAACTGAATTAGCCTACTCAAAATCAGGATATGAATATTACTATCAAGCAAAATATCTCTGATCTTGAATATGCTCCTATTGACATGGGAAAATTGATTTCCCAAATCATAGTCAGAGTTCCACTTTTGGGAATGATGAGGATTCTGGAGCATAAGGAGACATCTTTGGCATGGATGAGTAGTGTTTTTACTACAAAGGTTTTGAAATCAAAAGTAACTAAAAAGGAAAGCAAAAAGAAAGAAAAATTAGATACATAGGGAAAATAATCAGAAGAAATTATTTCTAAGATCCCTCAAGTTTTCTTAAACACAAATCATGTCATTCCTCCTTCAGGAACTGTTGATCCTTTCTTTTTGACATTGGTTATTAATGGAAAGATGCTCAAGAATTGCATGATTGATTGAGGTGCATCAAATACAGTCATGCCTACATAAATAATGAGATCAATGGGATTGTAGGTTGATACTCATCATGGGAGATGTCAAGCAATGGATTCAAGAGAAATTCCTGTCATAGGTACCATTAGGGCCTTTCCTTATACACTTGCTACATTTCCAAAAAAAATATTAAAAATGAGTGTCCTAGTAGTTGATATTCCACCCCAATATGGAATGTTGGTATCTAGGAAATGGAGTGCCTTGATGGGAGGAAGTATATAATGTGATTTGTCATTTTGTCAAATGGGTATCCAGGGAAGTCAAAACTCCTCATATGATTGAGGAGAGTAAAGATGAAGGAATGAATTGTTTCTTTGATACAAATATTGGATCTTTCCAAGTGCAAGATAGTAGAGCTGAGAAAAATGTCCAACACATACTGTTATCAGAAGAAAAGGACAATTTTGTAGATAAGAATAACCTATGGACAATGCACTTTGATGGTGAAAAATCAAAGGAAGGAGATGGTACAGGAGTGTTAATAATAGCTCCCAGTGGTAAAACTTACAAGTTCTCATTTTCTCTGATATTCACTTGCACAAATAATATTACAGAGTATGAGGATTTGCTGATAGGATTGTGATTAGCTTCAAAACATAAGATCAGATATATTAGAGTCATTAGGGATTCTGAATTAATTGTTTCTCAAATAAGATCTAAATATGCTTAAAAAAACCAGAGGTTAAAATAGTACAGGAATGTTGTTTGGGATGAGATTGAAAATTTTGATGCATTTGGCATTGAATGGATGGATAGAAATCACAAAAAGATGGCAGATCTATTGGCTAATATTGCCTTGAGGCCTGAAAATATTACTTTTGTAGAAATTTCTAAGGTAGAGGTTCAGAATAGGCCATCCATTCTAGACAGTGTTGAAAATTTACAAGTCTTCAATGATGACTTGGATATTTTAGAATTCCTTTCTTGTGAATCAAACTTTGGAAAGAAAGAGATGGATTTTACTGGTTTTATGGAAACCACAGATGGAAAAGATAGTATTCTCGGAAAGGAGGTTCTTCAATTAAAATTAAATAAGGTACCCAAAGGTTTGGTTGTACTTGAAAGATATTTTGACAATAGTAATAAATCTTTGTCAGCTAGTACATTTAATAAGTCTGTGGACTTAGAAGAGATAAACTTGGGGATGGATCAAGATCCAAAAAAGGTATACATTGCTAAGAAGTTATCCCCCAAGCTTAGAGATTTACTGGTAAAACTTCTTAGGAAATATAGACATGTTTTTGCATGGTCTTATGATGATTTGAAAGCATACAGAGAAGATTTATTCCAGCATGAGATTCCATTAAAAGAAGGCACTAAGGCTTTTAGACAGAAGTTGAGACCTGTGAATCCCACTTTGGCACCTAAGATGTAGGATGAATTAAAAAGGATGAGGGATGCTAGAATCATAAAGCCTATAAGGCATTCAACATGGGTATCAAATTTGGTACCAGTAAGAAAGAAAAATGGAGATATCAGATTGTGTGTGGACTTTAGAAATTTGAATGTAAATTCCTTAAAGGATAATTATGTATTTCCTAATATGGAGGCAATGTTGCAAAGAGTCACAAGATCTGAGATGATGTCCATGTTGGGTGGTTTTTTAGGGTATAATCAGATCAAGGTCAAGGAATCTTAACAGTTCAAGACTACATTCACTACACCCTGGGGAACTTATGTATATGTCAGAATGCCTTTTGGCCTGACAAATGTTAAGGATAATTTCAAAAGAGCTATGGATGTGGTATTTGTAGATTTCATAAACAAGTTTTTAGAAGTATACCAAGATGATATTACTGCTTATTCAGAGAAAGAAGATCAACATTGTGATCATCTTTAAAAGATCTTTGTAAAGGCACTTGAATATGGGGTTTCTTTTAACCCAAAGAAGTGTGTTTTTGGGGTAACAGAGGGAATTTTTTAGGACATATTGTCTCTAAAGATGGTGTCAGGATTGATCCTTTTAAGGTAAATGCAATTGATAAAGTCCCTCAACCCAAGAATGTTAAGGGCATTCAGTATTTCTTCGGTCAAGTGAATTTCTTGAGAAGATTTGTTACAAATTTTGCAGAGACTAGTTTGCCAATCTCAAAGATGATGAAGAAAGGAGCCAAAGTGGAATGGACTCAAGAAGCATGTAGTGATTTATCAGATATCAAACAAGCTATAAAATATGCCCCTTTTTTGAGAACCACTGATTATATTAAGCCACTTCAAATCTTCTCCTTTGCTTCTTATAATACTATTGTTGTAGTATTGTTACAAAATAATTCAGAAGGCTATGAACAACCTATTTCCTTTTTTAGTAAATATTTATAGGCAATAGAACTGAAATATGATATCATGGAGAAATAGGCCTATGCTTTGGTCAAGGCTGTTAAAGCATTCAGGTGCTATTTGGTAGGAGCAACCATAGTTTCTTATGTACTGAGTGCTGCTGTCATGGACATCCTAGTTCAACAGGAGATATCAGGGAGAAGATGTAAATGGATCAACAAGATCCAAGAGTTTAATATTGATATCCATATTACTAAGCTGGTAAGAGGTCTAGGACTTGCTAAGTTGATGGCTCAAAGCAATTTAGATGCTAACCACATTGATATGTTAGAGGAGGAACAAAAACCTTACAAATTTGTGATATGGATTTTTCTGATTGGTACAAAGATATCATTGGATACTTGCAGAAGATGATTTTTTCCCTTGATATGAATGATAGTAAGAAGAGAACAATCAAGTTGCATGCTTTGAAATATGAAATAATTCAAGGACAGCTATGGTGGAGGAGGAATGAAGGAGTGTTGCTCAAATGTGTAGATCAAGACAGGTTTGGTGATCTCTTAAAAGAAATGCATGATGGTGCATGTGGTGACCATTATATGGCTAAGACTACTGCCCGTAAGAATATTAGATCTTGTTTTTGGTGGCCAACAATCTTCAAGGATTCCCACAAATATGTCAAAAGATGTGATGCTTGTCAGAGATTCTCAGACAAGTTAAAATTTGGTAGAAATCTTCCCTTGAAGCCTGTTACAGTTGAGGCACCTTTTTAGAAGTGGGGAATGGATTTCATAGGGTAAATCCCTAAAAAATCTAGTGGAGGTCATTCATGGATCCTAGTGGCAACTAATTATTTTACGAAGTGGGTGGAAGCAATTCCCACTAGAAGAGCCACAAGTAGGGTTGTGATTGATTTTATAATGCATAAAATGTTGACTAGATTTGGTTGTCCAGAAGTTATTGCGGTGGACAATGCCATATGTTTCAGATCAGGGGAATTCACTAAATTTTGTCAGCAATATGGAATTCTTATTTCATATTCTTCCCTATATCACCCCCAAGGTAATGGCCAGGCTGAATCCAGTAATAATAATTTGATAAAGATTATTAAAAGAGTAATGGATGCAAATAAGAGGGCCTAGGATTCAAAAATATAGCTTGCTCTATGGGCAGATAGAGTAACGGTGAAAAAAGCTATTGGATGTGCACCTTTTGACTTAGTTTATGGTATTCATGCCAGATTACCACAAAATAATTTGTTGCAGATGTACAAATTTATCCAAATATATGATGATGACCTAGAAGATGAAATGAGAACTAGGTTGGAGGATTTGATACAATTAGATGAGTCAAGGAGACAAGCACATGATAGGAATATCAGATTGTAGTTGCAATGCAAAAATTTATTTGACAAGAAAGCCACTACTAGGAAATTTGAGATTGATGTGGAATACCAAGATAGAGGACAAAGGAAAACATGCAAAATTTGATCCCATATGGCTAGGCCCATAACTAATTGATAGTAAGTGGGGTCCTGATTCCTATATGTGAAAGGACTTAACTAGAAATATTCTAGAGTTTCCAGTTCACAAGCAATTTCTCAAGATCTACTTCTCTTGAAGCAAGAAAAATCATGAACAAGTAAGTATGTATATATTTGTTTTCAGTTTTCCGCTTTAGGTTAGGTTTTTTTTCCTGTAGGTGGTCTGCTTCTCCCAGAGTTTTTTGAATCCTTTTTATGCCTGCAAGAGGCATACATCCCAGACGTAGCCACTGTTAGCACTTGCCAAATGTTTCATGGTTCCAAGCTTCTTTTCCTAGTCTCTAAAATTTATTTTGGTCTCTAGCCTTAAACCCTAGGCCCCTAATGTGTTTTCATGTGAAAAATTGAGGGAAACCCTAAGTGTCTTAGAATATTTCTAAATTGAAGTTACCTTTTTTCTTGTCACTTAAGTCAGATTAACCCATGTGTGCATTACCCTTTTCGCATTGGTTGCTTGATCGCCTAACCTGAGCTGAATATTCCTTTTTGTCTGGTGATCACACAATTACCTTTTGTCTCTAAGTATCTGAATTAAATGGCATATTATCTTTTTGTCTTGAGACTTAGCATGCGCCACTCATCTCAAGTTCAATCCTATGGTGGTCACGCTATCTCCTAATGATTTCCATAGTCTGCATATTATCTCAAGACTTGGAGATTTCCTTAGTCGTGAAGTCTTGTAAAGTGACTCAGGGTAAATGGCCAAGTTAAAAATATAATGGTTGCCAAGTCTCTTGAAAGATCATGGGTTAAGTCAAGGATCTAGAGATTCAGTGACAACCACAGATGCAAATCAGATCCAACAGTAGTCATAAAGTCGTGGTAAGAATTTGAAAAATCAGAAGAGATCTAGCAACTATGAGACATAAGGAAAGGTGAGACACATGTTATGTTGTTGCGTGATCTCATGATATATTAGGGTTTGCAAAAAAGATAAAGTGACTTAGCGACAACCGTCAGATGTAGCCAAATGAAAGATCAATAATAGTCGAGAAGTCTCCAAATGAATTTGTCAGGTGCATTTTTATTCAGTGACTTGGAGATTAGGGCTTGGTTGCCAGGTCTCCAGATAAAGAGCAATGGTTTAATGTGAGTTAGAAATGGCTTAGTCACCCAGTCTCGCGAAAAACCATAATTAATGAAATCATCTCATGACTTGGAGTTTCTTTAGTTGCGGTTATCTCTAGATTTCCCATGGTGACAGATGAGTTAGGTCAAGGGACAGACAGATGTCAATGTCAGTGATGATGAAATAGTTGTGAGCAAATGATAAGGTGATATCTGGCAGTGGTGGGCCCATATTTTGTGTGCTCAGTCTCTAAGTCTTGTGATTGAGATGGAATATTCCAAATTGTTAAGCGACTATGAGTTTTTCCTTGTCGCTAGGTCTCTAAGTGATATCAAATATTCTCTTTTACTCATGAGACTTCCCACTGACTGTTTGATTAAGATCATATCTAACACTTGTCGCATAGTCTCTGAATGTGACCATGGTTAATGAAAAGTCTGGAGACTCTGAGATTAAAGGAAGGCGTGAAATAGAGTTTAAAGGCCAGTTAAAAGCTAAGGTTAGTTCCTGGGTATAGATTAAAGATGATCAATGGTAGTTTTTTAAAGTGAAGGTCAGATTTGAATATGGGCCGTTGATCGAGCTATCTCACACCACCTGTGACTGTTAGTATTTAAATTCAAATATTTAAAGGGTTACGTATCAAATTTTCATGGTGGTGGACTGATATTTGTCTCAGAGATATTAATGACCGGTCTCATCTTTTGGAGCGGCTCTGCACAGATTTTGAAGACCGAGAAAATGGAAATCTGATATGTGGAGATGCATTTATGTCCAGACTAAACATGAATAGTTTTATAATCAGAGGGTAAATGCATATAGAGCCGTCAGGTCTTTTCTGCAGTTAATGAGGGTTATTTTCAGAGTCATGTCGTGGAGTTTCTTGCCTATTAGAGTGTTGCGCTCATATCCATGGATTGGAGAATTAATTGTAGATTCAGATTGCATAGATTGAAGAGAAGATTTAGTGTTTCAACTTCCTCACAAAATTGAATGTAATATCTGATCAGTTGTAAACCCTAACCCTAAATGGTCCAAAGCTTGTAGCATTCTTGTTCCTATAAAAGAATATTCAAGACCATTTAGAAAGTGCTCAAAAATTGGGAAAGTAGAAAGAATTAGGCAATACTTGTTTCTAGTCTAGGAGGTAGTAGATATATTTTCAGTTTGTATCAAGATAGAATAAGAAATATTTTGATCTTTTGCATACTATATCATTGCATATTTCCTTGTCATACTGATTTAGGAATTGGTTTTCATTATACTTAATATAATTTTTTTCAGATTTGAGTCTCTCCTGTGTGTTATCTATTGAGTTGTAACTTTTCTGGCTTATTATGTGAGTTCTGCTTATGCATATGTGTATTCCATTAGTCTTTGATCTTAGATCAAATTAATGCTTTTGGGTATTAAATTGATTCAGCTTGATATCTATTTAAGGATCTTGTAGTGAGCAATCTGAGAGTTCTTATGTTTATGGCTTTGAATTTTTTCCATTAAGGTATTCTAGTTTCAGTATTGTATTTAGGTTTTAGCCCAATGAATAAGGCACTGATCTGAAGCAAGTATTATCTACGGAGATATAACTCTAAATGGTTTGGATATTCCCTATCCCACAAATATAAATAAAACTCATCATAAAATTCTTTATGTTTTGAGGTGTTGTCCTACTTATTCCACCCATGGTAGTGTAGAGTCACTAAATGCTAGGTTGGAATTTACTACTTACTTACCATTCATCTGTTGCTTAAAATCTAGAAGTATAAGGTGTGGTAAAGAGTTGAGTTAAATCTAGATTAGGTGTACCCGCCTTGGTTTTGTAGAGCCATAAGCAGAAGAGGGCAGTCTTGACCCTATTAAGTTTGTCCAGTTATCTTATAGAGCTTTCATACTTGGAACTAACCACTCCTAACATCAGTCTTAAGATATATTGGTTGCTTTCATAGTGTAATAGTTTTAAACACCAACAGTGTGTACTTAAGGTGGAGAAGTTGATGAAGATAAGAGTATGTAATCTGATTGGAACCAAGTGAAGCATGTTCCAAAGGGGAAAAAAACAAGTGGTATTAGAGAGACTCTAAAAGATAATGAAGGATATTGTTGGTAGTAATGTTGATTATCTTTCTAGGAGTAAGACTATTGGTTTCTGATTGTATACTTAATTTTTCAAATCACATGTTGCCATAAATTCCAAAGGGGGAGATTGTTGGCATATTGGAAAATTTGTATGATGGTTTTATTGGCATTGATGTCAACATAGAAGAAGTATTGATAAGAGGAAGAAATCAAAATAATTATTTACTTGATGCTAACTTAATAGTTGCAAGTTAGCCAGTGGAGCAGAATGATAAAAGGTTTGGTGAGAAGAGAAAATTATAGAGAATAAGTTGCACATGTAGAGGGAGCATTTTGAAGATGTTTAATAATTTCACCCAAACTTACAAAAAGTTTCATGATGAGTTGAATAGGTACCAAGTTGCAGAAGGTGACTGGCAGAAAATGTGACAAATTATGCCAACATGAAGATAAAAAGAGGTTCAGTGTGCTCAATAGAGTGATAATTTCATGGAAAAACCCTAGGATTATGTTGGAGATATACTCAGGTGTCTTCAAATCAGAGGGTTTTTAATTTAAACGTCTACAAGGCATAATCTTATGATCTCATAGACTTGTTGACAGTGTTCTTCAAGTGTGATGAAAAGGGGCTGGAAATTTTGATGGCTGTGATGGATTTAAATGATTGAGTATTTTCATGATCCTATAGGATGTTCTTGACTTAGAAATACACATGGATCCAAAGGATTAGATTAGTGGATTTTTTGGTCATTGGGAATATTTTTTATTATTGTTCATGTTCTTGGATGACCTAGTTGGTAAATCGTGTTGCACAAGTGCTAAACCATGAAATATGGGATATTTATGATCTTGAGGTCATGGTTATAGATAGTGGTTATGATTTAGTGGTTAGATATGGATTTGAATCATGAATATAGTGCGTTGATTGAGGAAATGGTAAATTACATTTTTAATGACCTAGTTTTTGATATAAATAGATGAATTAGGGATAACTCAAGGTGTGGATTTTGAACACAGACACTAGAGGTGGATATAAAAGGAAGAGACTTATTAAGAGGGAATTAGAAGTTTTTCAAAAAGAGGTTGAAGAAAGATCTCCATTGTTCTACATTAGAGTTGTAGCAGACATGAGGTAGATGTCATGTACATAGTTCATAAAACTTGTATGGATCATTGTAGTGATCAGATTGTAAGGAAGTGACCCTTCCTCTAGGTTGTAGCCTAAGGATTGTCATTTGAGTAGTGAGCTCTAGGAAGTGAGCTAGAATGCATGCAAATTCCCCATATATTGTAATACGGTTATACTTCTAACAAGGTATTTTCTTATTGTGGGTAATCAACTCCACCATGGTTTTTCCCCTAGCAGGGTTCCATGATAAAAAATATTGTGTCAACTTGTGTGGATGTGTTTCTTATTTATATATGGACACATGTTTCATATTCTATTTAATCAGATTAGATTTAAGGGTATACAAGTGAGAGGGTTTAGTTGCTTAAGGGTTAGAGGTTTGATCTTTTAGTAACAACTAATTCACTCCCCTCTTATTTGTTCTTTCCCATAATATTAATAATGACCCAAGGATGATCCTAGATAAGACACCCCTGGTGAGAAGAAAATCTTCCAAAAGAGAATCTTATAACCATTTTAAGAGATTTAGTATGTAAATACTATGCTCATTCTTAATCCAAATATCCTCTTTATCTGCACTTCTGCAATATTCCCTATCATATTGCCAAGTCTACCCAATATAAAATGACAAGCACTCATAGATACCACATCACATAATACCTCATCTCTGTAAGGCTTAATGTTAAAGTTCACCAAACATTGTTCTTTTACCTCCACCATATGATAATGTTGAAACCAAATTATCCCATAAGGACAAGGATGTTTAATCCTGTTCATGCCAATATTCTTGATGAACTATAACTGATTGAATGTTTGAAGATGATAAGTTGATGATCACCGAGGTAAAAAAAGTGAATGCAAGACATTAAATCAGTTAATGAATTATATTTTCATTGATGTCAACTTGATATGGTTTGATTGATAATATACATATTTATCATAAACTTGAAGTCTGAAGAGACAAAGTTTATGTTGTCGGTAAAACATAAAAGTTCTGTATACACCGAGTGACAGTAAACACTGACGGACAGTGCATACTAATGGAATGTGAACACTGAGAAGTTCATAGTGTATACTGAGCACCATAGTAACTAAGAAAGCATTACCGAGCAAGTGTCACCAAGAAGTTCACAGTGTATACCGAGCACCGCAGCATAACTAAAGTCAATGAATGAGCTAACTAGATTTGATGACTGATCAGAACTAGAGTTAAAGAATGAAAAAATTGATTAGCTGGGAAGAGCTATATTTAGGGATTGATTGATTGATTAGTTTATTATTAATTATTAATTAAAATAATGCATGGAAGAGTTTTAAAGAAATTTTTATTCACAGTTATCATGGAGAGATTTATGGAATAAAACTAAAGCAGAGCTTTATGGGATAAATAAAGCATGGAAAGTTTTACGAATCAAGAAGTGATCTACGACAAAGACAAGGAGATTGAGCGGCTAATCATGTCTATATAAAGAGATAAGGAAATAATTATGAAAAAAGAGGAATGTTGAGTATAATTCTAGTGAAGATAGAATTCTTCATGCAGATATGATCATACAGGCTGAAGAACAAAGCAAAGAAATTCTGTAGACACCAAGCAATAGAGGACAGAGCATTCATTGAGAAGAACAAAGAAAGAGAGAAAAGGAACTGAAGAGCATATTGATCAGAGAGGTATTATTGGAATAACAATATATCTGAATATCTACAAGTTAAAGTTGTATTTTGAACAGATCATTTACTATATTAGTTTAACCATTGATTCAAAAAATCTCTTAATCGAGTGGGATTTAACAATCCTTATTGTATTGAGATACTCAAGAGTATCAAAAGGTTTTTTTGTTGACAACATAGTGAGTGATAGGTCAAAAGACAAACTGTTAGTATTAAATCGTCTAACAAGGTCACACTTAATAGTGTGTATTGTAACCTTTAACAGGGCTGGCTCTTCACCGAGCTCACTTTAGAAGAGTGACAATATTTTGGGTTACTGGTCCCAAGTGGTTTTTCCCTTATTAGGGTTTCCACATTAAAATATATGTGTCAAATATGTATATGGTTCATTGCATTGATATTTTTCTTTACACATTATTGAAACTGGATTGGTCGGTTAATACTAAGTTTATTTACTACTATTCGGTAAAGTCTAGAAAAGATAAACAATATATCTTACCGAGAAGGTTATATTTGTTAAGTTTATTTATGGCATAAATCTTGATAGACTGAAAGATAACTATAGGGTATTATATTTGAGAGATAATTTTTGGTTGGACTTTTGGAATTATTTTTAAGGCCACTGATTCACCCCCCCCTCTCAGTTATTCTAACAATTGGTATCAAAGCTTCAGTGCTTGGAAGAAAAGTTTAAAGGGACTTAAGTTAAAGATCACAAGATGAGTAAAATGGATGTGCCTAAGTTGAACAAGGACACATTTTCTTCATGGAAAATAAGGATAAGACTTCATCTATCAGGTATTGGAAATAATGTCACACAATACTTGGATACTGAATATGTTGCACCTACTAGACCTCATATTGTTGATCAATTAAGAGAGAAACATGAACAAAATTCTATGATGATGTAACTTTCTTGTTCATTAACCGATGTTGAATTTGAAGATGTAAAATCATGCACCTGTGCAAAGAAAATGTGGGACAAAATCAAGCTAGTACATGGAGGAGATGCAAATGTGCTAAGAGATAAACCTGAAAGCCTAAGAGGAATGTTTGATGACCTAGGAATGAAAGAAGGAGAGAAAATCACTCAGTACAATGACAGAATCAAAGAAGCTGTTAATGCTATCTATGGAGTAGGAGGAGTACTTGAGGAAGAAATAGTTGTAATTAAAATGCTGAGAACCTCACTACCTATTTATGCTATTAGAGTATCTACAATTCAAGAAATAAGAGAAATAGAAAATAAAAATGTTACCCTTGATAGCTTGATTGGTAGAATTATTTTATTTGAGATGAACAACAATGACAATAGTGTCTTACAAACTATTGAGTCTGCATTCAAGTCCTCTCTGAAAATAAGCAAAAATCGTAACAAATACACTATGAGAAATGATAGTGATAGTGATAGTGATGAACAAAAACTTGATGAACTTGAAGCACTAATGGCTAGGAGATTACATAGAGGTAAAGGAATATATAAAGGTAAATTACCATTGGTCTATTTTAATTGCAAAGAAATTGGACATTTTTCTGCTAGATGCACTAACAAGAGAAAGGATGAAAGAAACAATGATAGATCTTATGAAAAGAAGGATGATAAAAGTGATGACTGAAACTATAGAAGGAATTGACATTCTGACAGAAGAGATAACTGAGATTACAAGGACAAAGGCAAGAAGGCTTGTTACTTGGTTGAGAACAAAGCTAAAAATTATAACACTGATTCTGATGAAGATATTGAGGTAGTATTTGTTGCTATGAAGGATGATTCAAACTAAGAAGAAAGGTATGTTGAAACAACACTCATATCTAAAGTTAGCAAAAATGATGTCTGGATTATTGATAGTGGGTGTACTCATCACATGACTAGAGATAAAGAAAAGTTTGAAACTTTTGAATATTATAATGGTGGATCAGTTAGGATGGGTAATGACTCACCTTGCCCAGTTGAAGGAAAAGGTACCATCATGTTGAATA
>MU224879.1:188229-227101 GCA_018584345.1 Thuja plicata | reverse complement strand
TTAGGATGGGTAATGACTCACCTTGCCCAGTTGAAGGAAAAGGTACCATCATGTTGAATAATATGATCAGATGTGAAAATGCATATTGGGTGAAAGGACTTAACTATAATTTATTGAGTGTTTCACAACTAAACAACATAGGACACTGAGTTTCATTTGAGAACAAAAAGGCAATGATCTATATTGAAAAAAGAAAGTTGATCAGTACTGGTGAACAAACAAAAGGTAATCTATTCTATCTTGATGATATTGAGACCACTTGTTTATTGGCTAGAAATGAAGATGTTTGGTTGTGGCATAAAAGGTTATGTCATGTGAACTTTGAAAACATGGTTAAGATAAGTAAGAAAAGAAAAGTGAGTCTTATCGAGTATTTCAGAGCCCAACCATGTTATGTGCAAGAATTTTCAAATAGGAAAAATGACATAGTCTAGTTTCAAGAGAAAAACCTACACATCTAATGCTATTCTAGAGTTAGCCCATACTAGCTTATGTGGACCAATGAGAACAAAGAGCTACTATGGTGATAGATACTTTATTCTATTTGTTGATGACTATTCTAGGATGATGACTGTCATGTTCTTAAAAGAGAAATATGAAGAATTTAAGATGTTCAAATGGTATAAAGCTAAAGTTGAAAAAAAATTTGGAAAAGAACTGAAATGTTTAAGATCAGATAGAGAAGGAGAATTTATTTTTGATGGATTCACTAACTTTTTTATTGAGCATGGGATTACAAGACATGTTTCTGCACTGAGAATACCACAATAGAATGTGATTGCTGAAAGGAGGAATAGATCAATTGTTGATTGTGAAAGAACACTGATTGTTGAAAAAGGCATCACACAAACATTCTAGAGAGAACCTATACATACTGTTGTCTATACACTAAACTGAGTTCAATTGAAGAAAGACACAAATAAGACACCTTATGAGCTATAGTATGGATACACACCAAATGTGAGTTAATTTAGAATTTTTGGAAGTCAATGTTATATATTGAAAGATGATAGAAATGGAAAACTTGACTCTAAAAGTGATGAAGGAATATTTCTAGGATATTCTACTAAAAGCAAAGCTTATAAATGACTGAACAAATTTTTTAACAAAATCATTGAGAGTGCAAATGTTAAAGTAGATGAATTTTTTGAGATAAATGATGAGGAAAGAAGAAATGAACCTAAAGATTACAATAGATTTGTCTACATTGAAGAACCTGACACCTTCCTCGAGTGACATAACAATGCAAATGAGCAACAGGTTGCACACACCGAGAATCAAGAAAATGCTCACAATGCTGAACTGAGTGATAATGAAGATCACAATGAAGATCAAAATGAAGATAAAAATGAAGAACAAATATTTGAACCTATACTTGCTAAATATGTCAGAAGATACCATCCACAAAACCAAATCATTGGAGACAAAAGAGAAGGAATGAGAACAAGAAGTAAGTCTCTTAACAATAGATGTTTGATTTGTGATTTTGAGCCTAAATTTGTTAATGCTGCACTTGAAAATCAAGAATGGGTTAGTCCAATGAATGAAGAGATTGAGAAGAATAAAACATGGAAATTAGTACCTAGACTGAGTGAAAAAATGTCATTGGCACCAAATGGATTTTCAGAAACAAACTGAATGAGAATGGAGAAGTCACAAGGAACAAAGCAAGACTGGTATGCAAAGGGTATGCATAAGAAGAATTTATTGATTATGGAGAAACCTTTTCTTCCATTTGTAGACTAGAAGGAGTAAGAATTCTACTTGCTTATGATGCTTTCAAAGGATTCAAAGTATACCAAATGGATGTTAAATCTGCATTTCTAAATGAAATACTAGAAGCAGAAGTATATATTGAACAACCTGAAGGGTTTGTTGATCCTAACAAAAGAAACATGGTTTGTAAACTACACAAAGCCTCGTATGGGTTGAAACAAGCACTTAGAGCATGGTATGAAAGACTTCACTCTTATCTCATTAGTATTGGATTTATTAGAACAAGTGATAACAATAATTTGTATTTGAAAGGAGATACTAATGATAAGACTTTGATTACTGAGATATGTGTTGATGATATTAGATTTGGAGGTAATGATATGCTATGCAGGTTATTTGCTGATGAAACAAGCAAAGAATTTGAAATGTCAATGTTTAAAGAGATCAATTTTTTCCTTGGCCTACAAATTCTACAATAGAATGAAGGCATCTACATCACAGAATCCAAATACATCAAAGAATTTTTGAAGATATTCAAAATGGAGGACTCCAAACTTGTTGGAACACTTATGGTGATGCAGAGGGTTTGATACTCTAGAGCTTTTCCTCACTCCAAGATGCTTCTTGATCTATCCCAACCATCCAATGGTTGTTCCTAGTAGAATCTTCCTCCAATTAGGATCTCCAAGACCCTCACTACCAACTTCTCCTCCAAGCTATATTTGGTGTTTGGAAGATTCCAAAGTTTCTAGGCTTGACTAGTCCAACTAGTCCACCAAATGCCTAGTTTCCTCCACTAGAACTCCTCCTAGAATTCCAAACCTCTACTTAGGATCTTCCCACACATCCAAAAATACTCCTATAAATCTTCCTTGACCCATCCTAGGTCATTCTGAACTCCTCCCAATACTTCAAGACTCTCTACCAATCCAATTGGTCAATATTTCATTAGGAAGGCTAATTGCCTAATTCCAAGTAGGTCTATTTTCATAGTTTTAGGGATATTAATCCAAAACTACCCAAATGACCCCACACAAGAACTTGAAAATCTTCAAGTTATCAACTAGCACTATCAAAATCTAAAACCCTGACCTCTAAAAGAACTCATAACCCTAGTTTCTTGCAGGCCCTAGATTTTAGCCTTTTAATTAGGCCTCTCGACTAGTCAGCATACATAATTACCAAAATGATATCCAATATTTGATTCTCCTCCTTCCACCATCGAATCCATTTAGGCGACTTGTTAGAATAGTCCCAAAGGATAACTTAGAGGGGGGGGGGGGTAAATAAGTTATCAGGTAATTTAATTCTTTACTCTTATTAACTCCAGAATACAATAAAGTAAATGCACATTCAAATAACACAAAAAGACAACACCATAATTTGGTTACGGGGAAACCAAATGGTAAAAACCCCGGTGGGAATTAGTACCCACAAAGAACTATACTTGTTTATAGTAATCCTTGTTAGAAGATATTGCAACCCTATTAGGAGTTGTACTTTACAATGCAATAAGTATAGTGACCTGGTTAAGGGTCAGACCTTGTTAGGATTCTTTTACAAATAACCCTGTTAGGGGTGGTGGACTCACTGTCCAAAAGCTCACTGCTTCAATGGTGAAGGCTACAACCTTCTATAGAACAAATATGCACTATATCTGATGATGAACTGTAGAGTAGACCTGTTGTCTTGACCATTTCTAATGTATTTTAATCTTCCACTACTTCTTCACATAGACCCTTGATGAATGAAACACAACTGATATTCTACTCTGTACATTTTCTGTATCTTTTCGTATCATTCACACTTAGCATTTCACAAATGACTTGCTATAAGTATCTTCCTAAAAGTATGAGATCATGGGACCTATTATACAACTCTTTATAACATCCTTGTTGGCTTTACTAATCATGCAAGCATAATTATAATCGCACAAATATAAACTGAATAGACGTGACACTTCATGAAGTTGGCCTTACCAAATTAAATCTAACAATGCAATCTTGTTGAAACATGTTTGTCACCTTTAGATAACTATCTTCAACTCATAAAAAATAATTAATATACACACGCATATCCCAAAGATAGGCACAACTTAAGAACTAATGCAAATACTTCAGCTCTGTACAGATACACTCTAGAAACTGTAACTACCACTAACAGAATTACACATCACAACTGAAACTTCATATCTGAGTCTGCGTTTATGAACATAACATAGTAGACATGTCTACAACTTGAATATATCCATGCAAGGCTTGATATCATCATTCTGATAAGTATATACAGAATCACTACTGTATATTATATGTTGTCATCAATGACAAACATACAATCAACTAGCTGCCAGAAGTAAATCTCCAACAATCTCCCCCTTTGACATTGATGGCAACATATGATATTAAAAGCATCTTTAGCACATGGTGTATACATTCTTTTTACAATATTCTCAATATCCTCACCAAAGATTCCTCTACACTGCTTCAATTCTTCTGACTATTTTTATACTCCCCCAGAGTATATGCTCCCCCTTACTATATACTCCCCCTTTGACATCAATGGAAAAGGGTGCCATAAACAATTATGCACAGGTACTACCCTAGAAGTAGAGTAGTAAACCATTTATCAGTCACTATGGACTGACGTTCTTGCTGCTTTATCTAATCAGACTCAGGAGAGGGAATTACTCCTAACTTCTCCCTGAGATACTCAAAAGTATCTTTTGATAAAGGTTTTGTGAAAATATCTGTGAACTGTTCTTTGGTGCTCACATAATCCAATTATGCTTCATTATCTACAACTCTTTCTCTAAGAAAATGGTATTTGATCTCAATGTTCTTTGTCTTTGTGTGCATCACAGGGTTCTTGGACATGTTGAAAGTGCTGGTGTTATCACAGTGAATAAAGATAGGATAATCAACCTGCATGCCAAAATATTTAACCATCTACTTGATCCAAACCATTGTTGAACAATTCAATGCTGTTATAACATATTTAGCATCTGCTGTCGACTGAGAGATATAATTTTGATTTTTGCTTACCCAAGAAACCAACCTATCTCCAAGAAATACTACTCCTCCAGAAGTACTCTTCCTGTCATCAATACAACCTGCCCAATCTGCATCTGTATACACATGAAGTTGTACATTCTTTGATTTAGGATACCATAAACCATAGTCTATAGTTCCCTTTAGATATCTGAATATTCTCTTTATTGCCATTAGGTGATTCTATTTTGGTTTAGCTGCAAATATACCAACAACGCCAACTGCATTAGATATGTTTGGTCTAGATTGAGTAAGATATATAAGTTTTCCAATCATAGACTTATACAATGTCTTGTCAACTACTTCAGAATCATCTTATTTAGAAAGATTTCTTCCTGTTATCATGGGAGTGCATACTGGTTTACAGTCTTCCATCTTGAAATTCTTCAATATTTCCTTCACATATTTGGACTAATTTATGAATATTCCTTTATCTGTCTATTTTACATTCAATCCCAAAAAGTATTTTATAGGGCCAATCATGCTCATTTCAAATTCATTCTACATTTATTTTGCAAATTCTGCACTAAGCTTGTCATTACCTCCAAAGATAATGTCATCAACAAATATGGCAACAATTAGTAGTCCATCAAGTGTCTCTCTTATAAATAAGTTCGAATCTTCTACTCCTTTCTTGAATCCAATCTTGGTGAGGTAACCATCTAGTCTCTCATACCAACCTCTTGGGGCCTGTTTGAGTCCATAGAGTGCTTTCTTCAATCTGCATAACATGTCTGGTTTATATGATAGATTAAATCCTTCAGGCTGTTCTATGTAG
The DNA here is from genome assembly GCA_018584345.1 of Thuja plicata. Classification (NCBI taxonomy): domain Eukaryota; kingdom Viridiplantae; phylum Streptophyta; class Pinopsida; order Cupressales; family Cupressaceae; genus Thuja; species Thuja plicata. Next base: position 221,560 of record MU224879.1, on the reverse strand, counting down.
ACTTCTTCCTTCAGGTCACCATTCAGAAAGGCTGATTTGACATCCGTTTGATATACTTTGAAGTCTTTGTATGTTGCATATAAGATAGGCTTAACCTAATGGCTTCTAGTCTTCTCACAGGGGAAAATGTGTTAGTATAATCTATCCCTTCCCTTTGTGCATATCCTTTACACACTATTCTTGCTTTGTTTCTAACCACTATACCATGTTCATTCATCTTGTTCCTGAATAACCACTTTGTTCCAATGACATTTTTGTCACTAGGTCTGGGAACCAATTCCCATGTATCATTTTTGATTATTTGATCTAATTATTCTTCCATTGCTTTTTTCCAATCAGAGTCCTTGCAAGCATCTTCAACATTTAAAGGTTCAATCTGTGAAAGTAAACATACCTCTTCATCTACTGACAGAATTTTTGCTTTTGATCTAGTCAAAACTCTACTGCTCTGATCTCCAATGATGTCATCCTTTGAATGGTATCTGGATGTGAATTTTGAAACTTTTGGTGTGACATCCTCATCTCTAACTTTAGATACTTCTTTTCTTGATTCAGGTTCATTACATGATACATCAATGTAATCAAACATTTCTTCAATAATATTGTTTTTACTGCTAGGTCTGGGCTCATCGTCAATCATGGGTGCATATTCATAGTATCTTTCTTGAACCATGAACTTTTCATCAATCTTTACATGAGTACTTTCAATTATATTCTTTAATCTCAAATTGAAACATTTGTATGCTTTTCTTTTAGTAGAGTAACCAAGGATAATACCTTCATCGCTTCTAGCATCAAAATTATGAACACCATCATCTCTCTTGATGTAGCACTTGCTGCCAAAGATTCTGAAGTATTTCACTGTAGGTACATTACCAAACCAAAGTTCATAAGGTGTTTTATCCATGCCTGGCCTTAGTGGTGTTCTGTTGATAGTATAGACTACTATATTGACTGCATCTCTCCAATATGTGTGCACAACTTTTCCTTCAATCATCATAGTGCGCGCTGTATGAAGTATGATCATGTTCCTTCTCTATGCTATCCCATTTTGTTGTGGGGTTCTGGGTGCACTCAACTATCTTTTTATTCCATTTTCTTAACAGTAGTCATAAAACCAGTCAGAAGTGAATTCTCCTCCTCTATCTGATCTCAAACACTTTAATTTTAACCCAGATTCATTCTCAACTTTGGATTTGAATATTTTGAACTTCTCAAAGGCTTCAAACTTCTCCTTTAAGAATGCAACCCACATCATCCTTGAAAAGTCATCAACAAAAAAAATGAAATACCTTTCACCATAGTATGATCTTGTTTGAGTAGGACCACATAAGTCTGTATGCACTAGGTCTAGCTTGTTCTCAGCTAAGTTCTGCTTGCTTCTGAAAGATCTCCTTACATGCTTTCCCATAACACATTCCCTACACATTGTTTCCACTGGTCTTGCAATACTAGGAAGATCTCTAACTACTTTGACATTGCTTATCTTTACTATATTATCAAAGTTAATATGACAAAGTCTCTTGTGCCATAACCAACTGTCATCCACTTTTGCAACAAAATAACTTACATCTAAATTGAGTTGGAAAACATTACCTTTTGTTTTTGATCCTAAGGCAATCATGTCTCCTTCTTTGTTTCTAATGATGTATTTGTTGTCTTTGAATTCCAAATGATAACCTTTGTCAAGTAGCTATCCAACACTTAGTAGATTGTGATGTAGTCCATCAACATGCAAAACATAATCTGTCTTATTCTTTCCATCCAAGGTGATGGATCCTCTGCCTATGATAGGTTTGGGAGTGTTATCTCCAAATATAACCATACCACCTTTGTACTTTTCTAGATGAACAAATCTATCTTCATCACCTATCATGTGGTGAGAACATCTACTGTCAATGATCTAATCAGTTTTGATGTCTGCTTTGGAAATTAGTGCTAACTCCTCTGCTTCCTTGTCCTCTTCAATGTCCAAATCCTGAAGCAATTTTTCCATGTCTTTAAGGGCAATGAATCCAATTTCATCTTCTCTGGAATCTTCATCAGTTACACCTTCTTCGGCATGATAACATTCCTTTTTGTATTTAGCTTTATAATCAGGTCTGAATTTCTTTACTCTTGTAGGACACTTGGATGCAAAGTGGCCAATTTTTTTGCATGAAAAACATTTGAATGGAAGCTTTCCTTCATACTTTCCTTTTCCTTTCTTTTCTCTTTTAGCAGTCATGGCAATAATTTCTTCTAGTTCTTCATCTACTTCTTCTTTCTCATTATTGCTAGAGATGTGAGATTTCTTACCATGGACTGAGGATTTGAAGGTTGTTTCACTTTTGGGTTCAGTCTTCAATCTTGATATCTCAAATGCAGAGATTTTACTGATCAAAGTCTCTCTCTTGAAGTCCTTTGAAAATTGCATGGTTTCAGCTAGAATATTGATCTTGCTTTCATAGTCTATTGTCAATGTAGTCATCAACTTGTCCATTATGTCTTCTTCTAATATTTCTCTACCATTGTTTCTGATTCTAGAAACTGCTTCATTTATCCTTTGATTGTAGGCTCTAATGTTCTCTTCAGGTAACATCTCAAGATTGTTGTATTTCTTTTTCCAAGTCTTCCTTCGTGCATTCTTTTCTTGGATATCCCCTTCAAACATGTCTTCTAAATACTTCCATATTGTGTATGCCTTGTCTACTTTCTTGATCTCAGAGAATTCACTGTCGGAGTGGGCACTTATAAGGGCTTCTTTAGAAATTGCATTAGCTATGAATGTCTGCTTCTGTCTACTAGTAGCATCATCTTTTGCAAGGTCTCTTAGAGAGGGAATAACAAATTATTGTGTGGCTATCTCAAAGATATCAAAACCAACACAATGTAGATGTGTTATCATTTTGTTCTTCCAATCCAGATAATTCTCTCCATCAAATTTAGGACTCTCTTTTCTGAAGTATGCCATCTAATCTACCTTAAGTTGTTAGGCTTTCTCCTCAAGGAACTTGGCTTTGATACCAAATTTGAGAATAGTCCCAAAGGATAGCTGAGAGGGGGGGGGGGAATCAGTTATAAGCTAATTTAATTCTTTACTCTTATTAACTCCAGAATATAATAAAGTAAATGCACATTCAGATAACACAAATAGACAACACCACAATTTGGTTATGGGGAAACCAAATGGTAAAAACCCTAGTGGGAATTAGTGCCCACAAAGAACTATAATTGTTTATAGTAATCCCTGTTAGAAGATATTGCAACCCTGGTAGGAGTTGTACATTACAATGTAATAAGTATAGTGACTTGGTTAAGGGTCAGACCCTGTTAGGATTCTTTTACAAATAACCCTATTAGGGGTGGTGGACTCACTATCCAAAAGCTCACTGCTTCAATGGTGAAGGCTACAACCTTCTGTAGAATAGATATGCACTATATCTAATGATAAACTATAGAGTAGACCTGCTATCTTGATTAGTTCCAATGTATTTCAATCTTCCACTACTTCTTCACATAGACCCTTGATGAATGAAACACAACTGATATTCTGCTCTATACATTTTCTGTATCTTTTCGTATCATTCACACTTAGCGTTTCACAAATGACTTGCTATAAGTATCTTCCTCAAAGTATGAGATCATGGGACCTGTTATAAAAATATTCATAACATCCTTTTCACCTTTACTAATCACGCAAGCATAATTACACCTGTGCAAATATAAACTGAATAGACGCGATGCTTCACGAAGTTGGCCTTACCAAATTAACTCAAACAATGCAATCTTGTTGAAACATGTTTGGCGCCTTTAGATAATTGTCTTCAACTCATAAATAATCATGAATATACACACACATATCCCAAAGATAGGCACAACTCAAGAACTAATGCAAATACATTGGCTCTGTATAGATACACTCCAGAAACTATAACTGCCACTAACAAAATTACACATCACAACTAAAACTTCATATCTGAGTCCGCGTGTATGAACATAACATAGTAAACATGTATACAACCTAAATATATCCATGCAAGGCTTGATATCATCATTCTAATTAGTACATACATAATCACTACTGTATATTATATGTTGTCATCAATGACAAACATACAATCAACTAGCTGCTAGAAGTAAATCTCCAACAATCTCCCCCTTTGACATTGATGGAAACATATGATATTAAAAGAATCTTCAGCACATAGTGTCTACTTTCTTTTTACAATCTTCTCAATATCCTCATCAAATATTCCTCTACACTGCTTCAGTTCTTTTGACTATTTTTATACTCCCCCAGAGTATATACTCCCCCTTACTATATACTCCCCCTTTGACATCAATGGAAAAGGGTGCCATAAACAATTATGCACAAGTACTACCCTAGAAGTAGAGTAGTAAACCATTCATCAGTCACTATGGATTGATGTTCTTACTGCTTTATCTAATCAGACTCAGGGGAGGGAATTACTCCCAACTTCTCCCTGAAATACTCAAAAGTATCTTTTGATAAAGGTTTTATGAAAATATCTGTGAACTGTTCTTTGGTGCTCACATAATCCAATTTTACTTCATTATCTACAATTTTTTCTCTAATAAAATGGTATTTGATCTCAATGTTCTTTTTCTTTGCATGCATCACAGGGTTCTTGGACATGTTGATAGTGCTGGTGTTATCACAGTGAATAATGATAGGATAATCAACCTGTATGCCAAAATCTTTAACAATCTACTTGATCCAAACCATTGTTGAACAATTCAATGTTGCTGCAACATATTCAGCTTTTGTTGTTGACTGAGAGATACAATTTTTCTTCTTTCTTACCCAAGAAACCAACTTATCTCCACGAAATATTGCTCCTCCATAAGTACTCTTCCTGTCATCAATACAACCTGCCCAATCTGCATCTGTATACACATGAAGTTGTACATTCTCTAATTTAGGATACCATAAACCATAGCCTATAGTTCCCTTTAGATATCCAAATATTCTCTTTATTGCCATTAGGTGATTCTATTTTGGTTTAGCTGCAAATCTACCAACAATGCCAACTGCATTAGATATGTCTGGTCTAGATTGAGTAAGATATATAAGTTTTCCAATCATAGACTTGTACAATGTCTTGTCAACTACTTTAGAATCAACTTCTTTAGAAAGCTTGCAACCTGTTGTCATGGGAGTGCATATTGGTTTACAGTCTTCCATCTTGAAAGTATTCAATATTTCCTTCACATATTTGGACTGATTTATGAATATTCCTTTATCTGTCTATTTTACATTCAATCCAAAAAAGTATTTTATAGGACCAATCATGCTCATTTCAAATTCATTCTACATTTCTTTTGCAAATTCTGCACTAAGCTTGTCATTACCTCCAAAGATAATGTCATCAACAAATATGGCAACAAGTAGTAGTCCATCAGGTGTCTCTCTTATAAATAAGTTGCAATTTTCTGCTCCTTTCTTGAATCCAATCTTGGTGAGGTAACCATCTAGTCTCTTATACCAAGCTCTTTGGGCCTGTTTGAGTCCATAGAGTGCTTTCTTCAATCTGTATACCATGTCTGGTTTATCTAATAGATTAAATCCTTCAGGCTGTTCTATGTAGACTTCTTCCTTCAAGTCAGCATTCAGAAAGGCTAATTTGATATCCATTTGATATACTTTGAATTCTTTGTATGTTTCATAAGCCAGGAATAACTTAATGGCTTCTAGTCTTCTCATAGGGGCAAATATGTCAGTATAATCTATCCCTTCCCTTTGTGCATATCCTTTACAAACTAGTCTTGCTTTGTTTCTGAGCACTGTACCATCTTCATTCATCTTGTTCTTGAATACCCACTTTGTTCCAATCAAAATTTTGTCACTAGGTCTGGGAACCAATTCCCATGTATCATTTTTGATTATTTGATCTAATTATTCTTCCATTGCTTTCTTCCAATCGAGTCCTTACAAACATCTTCAACATTTAAAGGTTCAATTTGTGAAAGTAAACATACCTCTTCATCTACTGACAAAATTTTTGCTTTTGATCTGGTAAAAAATCTACTGCTCTGATCTCCAATGATGTCATCCTTTGAATGGTATCTAGATGTGAATTTTGGAAATTTTGGTGTGACATCCTCATTTGTAACTTCAAATACTTCTTTTCTTGATTCAGGTTCATTACATGATACGTCAATGCAATCAAACATTTCTTCAATAATAGTGTCTTTACTGCTAGGTCGGGGCTCATCGTCAATCATGGGTGCATATTCATAGTATCTTTCTTGAACCATGAACTTTTCATCAATCTTTACATGAGTACTTTCAATTATCTTCTTTAATCTCAAATTGAAATATTTGTATGCTTTTCTTTTAGTAGAGTAACCAAGGAAAATACTTTCATTGCTTCTAGCATCAAACTTACCAACACCATCATCTCTCTTGATGTAGCACTTGCTGCCAAAGATTCTGAAGTATTTCACTATAGGTACATTACCAAACCAAAGTTCATAAGGTGTTTTATCCACACCTAGCCTTAGTTGTGTTTTGTTGATAGTATAGACTACTGTATTGACTGCATCTCTCCAATATGTGTGCGCAACTTTGCCTTCAATCATCATAGTGTGCGCTGTATCAAGTATGATCATGTTCCTTCTCTCTGCTATCCCATTCTGTTGTGGGGTTTTGGGTGCACTCAACTGTCTTTTGATTCCATATTCATCACAGTAGTGATAAAATTGGTCAGAAGTGAATTCTCCTCCATTATCTGATCTCAGACACTTTAGTTATAACCCAGATTCATTCTCAACTTTGGCTTTGAATATTTTGAACTTCTTAAAGGCTTTAGACTTCTCCTTTAAGAATGCAACCCACATCATTATTGAAAAGTCATCAACAAAAAAAATGAAATACCTTTCACCGTAGTATGATCTTGTTTGAGTAGGACCACATAAGTCTGTATGCACTAGGTCTAGCTTTTTCTCAGCTGAGTTCTACTTGCTTCTGAAAGAGCTCCTTACATGCTTTCCCATAACACATTCCCTGCACATTGTGTCCACTGGTCTTGCAATACTAGGAAGATCTCTAACTTCTTTGACATTGCTTATCTTTACTATATTATCAAAGTTAATATGACAAAGTCTCTTATGCCATAACCAACATTCATCCACTTTTGCAATAAAACAAATTACATTTGAATTAAGCTGAAAAACATTACCTTTTGTTTTTGATCCTGATGCAATCATGTCTCCTTCTTTGTTGCTAATGCTGCATTTTTTGTCTTTGAATTCTAAATGATAACCTTTGTCAAGTAGCTGTCCAACACTTAGTAGATTGTGATGTAGTCCATCAACATGCAAAACATCACCTCTCTTATTCTTTCCATCCAAGGTGATGGATCCTCTGCCTATGATAGGTTTGGGAGTGTTATCTCCAAATCTAACCATACCACCTTTGTACTTTTCTAGATGAAAAAATCTATCTTTATCACTTGTCATGGGTGAGAACATCCGCTATCAATGATCCAATCAGTTCTGATGTCTGCTTTGGAAATTAGGGCTAACTCTTGTGCTTCCTTGTCCTCTTTAATGTCTAAATCCTCAAGCAATTTTTCCATCTCTTTAAGGGCAACGAATCCAATTTCATCTTCTCTTGGATCTTCATCAGTTACACCTTCTTCAGCATGATAAAATTCCTTTATGTATTTAGGTTTATAACCAGGTTTGAATTTCTTTACTCTTGTAGGACACTTGGATGTAGAGTGGCCAATTTTGTTGCATGAAAAACATTTGAATGGAAGCTGTCCTTCATACTTTCCTTTGCCTTTTTTTTTCTCTTTTAGCAATCATGACAATAATTTCTTCTAGTTCTTCATCAACTTCTTCTTTCTCATTATTGCTAGAGATGTGAGATTTCTTACCATGGACTAAGGCTTTGAAGGCTGTTTCACTTGTGAATTCAGTCTTCAATCTTGATATCTCAAATGTAGATATTTTACTGATCAAAGTCTCTCTCTTGAAGTCCTTTTAAAATTGCATGGTTTCATCTAGAATATTGATCTTGCTTTCATTATCTATTGTTAATGTAGTCATCAGCTTGTCCATTATGTCTTCTTCTGATATTTCTCCACCATTGTTTCTGAGTCCAGAAACTACTTCATTTAGCCTTTGATTGTAGGCTCTAATGTTCTCTTCAAGTAACATCTCAAGATTGTTGTATTTCTTTTTCCAAGTCTTCCTGCGTGCATTCTTTGCTTGGATATCCCCTTCAAACATGTCTTCTAAATACTTCCATATTGTGTATGCCTTGTCTACTTTCTTGATCTCAGAGAATTCACTATCAGATAGGGCACTTATAAGGGTATCTTTGGAAATTGCATTAGCTGTGAATGTCTCCTTCTGTCTACTAGTATCATTATCTTTTGTAAGGTCTCTTAGAGAGGGAATAACAACTTCTTGTGTGGCTATCTCAAAGATATCAAAACCAACACACCATAGAAGATGTGCTATCATTTTGTTCTTCCAATCCAGATAATTCTCTCCATCAAATTTAGGACTCTCTTTTCTGAAGTATGCCATTTGATCTACCTTAAGCTGTTAGATTTATCCTCAAGGAACTTGGCTCTGATACCAATTTTTAGAATAGTACCAAAGTAAAACTGAGAGGGGGGGGGGGGAATCAATTATTGTAACCACCTGAATTTGGTCTGTTCTAACTATGGACCCTATTTTCCCTTAGTGTGATCATACCTTTGATTATGTCCAAACGACCCTGTTACTGCTTGGCATAATTCTTCGAATCAATTTAATGTCCTAGGTGATTTTTATCACTAAATTATTTTAACTATTATAGCCATACAATTCAAATAAATTCAAACCAATTAAATCAAACCAAAATCAAACATGGCTATAGTATTTAATTATAAAGGAATTAAAGAAATCTCTAAATCAATTACGCACTTGCAAAATAACCCATTCCCCTAGCCTATTTAATTTAATTAAAATGGCTATAGTCCCCTAATTATTAAAAAGCAATTAAATTATTTGAATAATTAGTTTCCTATTTTTGGATGAATTAAATAAGTTTAATTTATTTAAATAATATTCTCCTAAACCCCAACCTAACCTATCTCAACCACTTCTACCCTGGGTTCTAACCCTTCTCAACCCATTCACCCTTGCTAATCTAATCCTAATCCTAATTCTATTCTAACCCACCTCCTAATGTTGTCACATTCCATTAAGGAATGATTAACAACTCCACCCACTTGAGAAAGTCATATAATCTCAAGATTCCTTTCTCAAGGTCCACCTTCTCAAGCTTGACCCTTAACCCTTCCCATGTTTCTTTAAGGCCTTATTAATGAGGAGACCTTAAGCCTATGTCTCCTCCATGCCTCATGAATGCTTAAGGCATTGATGGTTCTTACACCTCCATTAATAAGTCTCCCAACTCATTAATGTGCCTTGTCTCTCCCCCCCCCCTCTCTCTCTCTCTCTCTCTCTCNCCCCCCCCCCCCTCTCTCTCTCTCTCTCTCTCTCTCTCTCTCTCTCTCTCTCTCCCATTCTTCTATAAATAGAAGCCATTTTTTTGAGAGCAAAAGAGTCTTCACCTTAGATCAAAAATACAATGTTATGCTGTTGGATTAATCCTAGACTAACATTTCACTTCTTATTTCATGCTTTCACATTGTTATTATTCACATGCTTAGAGCTAGAATACTTGTTTATCATGTTTTTAGCTTGTTTTAAACTAAAATCCTTCATGCTAGGTTGTATTCATCATTGATTGTAGCATATTCTAAGGGCTAATATGTTATTAATCACACTCTTCTTAGTTAGAAGGCAATAGGTCGATATTAGGTGGTTTTTCATGCTTGTCTAACCCTTTTGTACTAATGCAATGATCTATTGTCGTGTTGTGTCTCTCTTATCAGGTACAAAATATACACACACATCTATGGCACCCACCGTGGGGCCCAATTTTTGACTTGGCCTCATTTTAAACTAAATTTTCACCAATTTCCATGTCTAAAAACCTATTATAGGATCGCATTTAACCTTTCAGGATCACATCCGGGATACGCCATCGCACTGCATAAAATCAGGCTTGCATCTGGGGTTTCTCAGGTCATTTTTGGTTCAGGATCTCATCTAGTAAGCATTGGATCTCATTTGGGGAATAAGCTTGCATACGGTATGCTGCATCGTATTAAGTAAAATTTTAAGACCGCATCTAGTTAAAAAGTTTGAGCATCTTGTTTGCCTAACCCCTAACATTTTAACAAGTGGTGTTTTTAACATTTTACAGCTTAACAAGTGTTTGCAGGTTGTTTATGGAGGTTTTCCTGGGAGTTGAACTAAGAAGATACTAACTCGGTTTTACAGGTTGCCAAACCCCCCATCTTGACCTCTATTTACTTGCTTTCCAAACTTAAAACCATTTCTACACTTGCTAAAACAACTAGATATTATGCTCTTTTCCTCTTGAGGAAAATCAGAAATTTGGACGTTGTCTTATCATTTGTGATGAAATTGGGGGTATATGAACAAGAAAACACATCGTCTAAATTTGGAAACAGTAAATGAACAACACAAAGCACTAAAATATTGTGGTTCAAATAACAAGTTCAATCGTTTAATTATTTTTGGATTAGTAATTGAACAAAACAAAGCATTAAATATTGTGGTTAATTGAACAAGGCAAACTTTTCTTTACAAGCATCCTATTTTCTTTAAGATAGGAACAATTAAATCGAGCTCAACATAGCTTGAAGGAATGATCTTTGTTTTAAGTGCTTTGGGAGAAAATGGCTTAGAATAGGAGAGTATGCTCTTCTTCTTCGGAAGAATAAAAAATCTAGACATCCAAAGCTCGCCAATCCTTTGTATGCTTATTAAATAGTAGAGGACCTGCCGGTTGAGGAAAAAATCTCCCAGGAATGACCCAAGTGAGGACAGGTTTTACACCAACCCTTCCAAATCACTATAAATAATTTCTTCCTCGTAGGCTAAAGCCTCAGAAGATGGAGCTGTTTTTGTTCTTGGAATTTTGACATCATTCCTTGAACATATCTGGGTATATGTAGAGAAGAGCCACTTGAATCTTGCTTGTGAGACTACATATATTTAGGTACTCATAGGGCTATATGCCTCAATTTTTCCTTGTGCAATTCTATGGGGGACAGTTTTGAATGGATTGCCCAATAATCTACAATAACTTCAACTGAAAGAATTCCTAATTCATCCCCGAAAGGGTGATAATCTTTGTACAAGGAAAAAAGTAATTGCCCCAAGAAACTCATCATATTGTGCCCTCACTTGCGTTTGGAGTCAGATAATATAGCATCATGACTGGAGCCATTATGTGCTTGGTGATGGTTGTATTCTGATTAGCATTTGAGTGTGTACCTGAGTCAACAAGCAAAGATTTTCATCCTTTACCTAGAGAATAGGAAAATATGAGTGTTTGTTTCACCCTCTTTAACAATGCAAAACTGTTTGACATGTTCAAAATCTCATTAAAAAGATAAGCTCCTCAAAATGATTAAAAAATTTCAAACCCTAGAGTACAAATGTTTTTCACACCTTACGACACCTCTTACTGCAATCTGGAAACAAACCACTTCACGCACTTCAAAAATGAACTTTTCAGAACTAACCAAAACTGACAAAACCATCATAAGATCACATTCTATATTTCCCAAGTCGCATTCAGGGTTTAGGGTCACATTTGGTATTCTGAGTCACATTTAGTAAGCACACAGTTGCATCTAGATTCTAGGATTGCATCTGGTGCCATCAGAGGCTTGCATCTGGGAGCTCACATTCAAGATAGTGGGCACTTGTAGCAGTTTTTCTTAGGAAGTCTCAGTTGATTAGGATACCCTTTTTGCTCTTTAGCTGGTTCTCGTTGTCTCTTCTGGTCTCCCTATTGTTATTTCAAAACACTTTTGAAACGTCCACCTTGCATGCTTAGTCAGTCTTTCATGATCAGTTCAATACGCATGGTTTACCCATTTTCTATCAACAACTTGGTTCCTAGCTCACTATCAGGGCATTCTAACCCTCTGACGTTGGAATCATTTACATCTACCAACAACAAATGGTTACTTCTACCTAGACATGCTCACTTGAACAAAATGAAACTCTCACTTGCACTATTGGGAAATGTTAACGAAGTTGAGGAACAAACTTCATGGTTAACATAAGACGCAACAAGTACATGCCTAAAGGATTAGAAGTGCCTCCTAAAACACCACACTTTCAAGGAGAAACATCTCACAGTTCCCTTCTTGATCTAGATTCCCCTCAAATGGATAACAACATTGACGAATGGAGTAAGGATTTTGAGGGTTATGATGATGGAAAACACGCAGTATTTGAAGACTCAAAAGAGAAAGAAAGACCCAAGTATGAACATAATCCGTTTGGATCAGACAGTGAAGAAGAGATCCTTGAAGACGAATACAAAAAACTCAAACAAAGTAAACAGATCCATAATCTATTAGAACGGATAATTAGTGATGATAAAGAGAAATACTTCCTCCATCTAGCATCCACAGGTGTCAAGTTACCCAAAGATTATGACATGGAAAAACTCAAGGAGAAGGAAGTACCAAACCCAATATCTATTCTCACTAAACAACTCAATCAGATGCAAACAGAGCTCACAAATCTCAAACAGGAGAAAGAAAAACCCAAAACAAAATACTCTTTGGATGCCATTTGTCCATTTCCTTTCGACAAGAGTATCACTATGGTCTCGTTTCCTCCCAACATGGCAAGGCCAAAGTATGACAAATACATGGGAGAAACTGATCCACACGACCATGTAAGAGAATTTTGTGCTCTAAGCATCGAGTACATGCATGAACTGACATACCTCATGTGACTATTTCTAGGAAGTCTAGGAGGTAATGCCATGGAATGGTTTTCAAAACTAAACCCTAAGGTCAAGTCATTTGAGGAGTTAATCCAATGATTCATTCAACATTACTTCTACAACATCCAACATGATGTGACTATGCTGGACCTATGCAATACCAAACAGAAAATTGAAGAATCATTCACACACTTCCTACAAAGATGGAGGAAGATTTTTGCATGATATTCAAGGGCCACTCCTGAGATAGAGAAGATGGAGATATTCATTAATAATCTAGTGCCTAAATTGAACTATGCTCTACAAATGCAAGTTTCTCCAAGCTTCAACAGAATGATTAAAAATGCCCTCTGTATTGAGGAAGTAATGGTCAAAAGAGGGGAGATCACCCTTCAAAATGAAAACAAAAGAAACAACTCCAACTCCAAACCTAAATGGTGGAAGAAAAACAAGAATGTTGTTAATGACAGAGTAGTTGATGCCTCTAACATTAATCCTAAAACCAAGGCATTTAATCTAACCAATGGCATGCAAGTGAGCAAAGACGCTAAAGTGACACCTCCCATCCCCAAGGAAAATAATGATAATGACAAGGGACGAGCATGGACTTCAAAACCTCATAGAACATTCACTCCTTTGGGGGATCCTCTTGAGACTATTTTGAAAATGCTGGTGGATAACAAAGTTCTTATGATTCTCGATTCCAAACCGTGGGAACCAATGGTCAAACCCAGGTGGTGGGATGATAACTCTTATTGTGTCTTCCACAAAAACAAGGGACACAAGACAAATAATTGTCTCAAACTTAAGCATGTTATCCAAGACCTCATCGAAGGAGGTAAGATCAAGGTAGACATACATACTACCAATGAAGATCATACAGCGTTCAACAAACCCTTTCCTAATTACAATCAAGGAGAGACATCTAAGGGGAAAGGTAATGAGGTAAACTACACCTATTCAAAGAATGAAAATGTGATTAACATGCTTGACATTAACACTGAATCCATCAATGTGATCACAATTAAAGGTCCCTCATCCCATTCAAATGTTGTAACACGGAGCCAAGCACAGGTTACAATCAAAGGACCTCCAAAACTGACATCAACATCAAAGGTTCCTATTATAACCATTCCTAAACCAGCAGAAAAACATGTGGTCACTATCTCTAGGGAAAAATATGACTTGGTAGACCAATTACAATGGACCTCTACCAAAATTTCCATCTTTGAATTGCTCAAGATATCCACAGTACATAGGGAAATCCTAGAACAAGCTCTACACACTGCTAATGTTTCGAAAGATATAGATATAGACAAGTTTCAAGCCATGGTCAATCATATCTCAGTGCCACATTACCTCTCCTTTTCTAAAGAGGATGACAAGTCATTGACCCATCCACACAATCAACCCCTCCATATCAAAGTTCTTATCCATAAATCCCGTGTTAGACGCGTGTTGATAGATGGAGGCACAAGATTGAATATCTGTACATTGGATCTAATCAGGAGACTAGGCCTCTCAGAGAAAATAATTGACTCTAGAAACAAGATAACCATCAAAGCCTATGATGAGGAAGAAAGATCCTCCAGGGGTCTTATTGTTTTACCTATCAGAGTTGGGCCGATTGAGAGGAACATCATATGTCATGTTCTGGATTTACCATTGGCCTACAATATCCTCCTAAGGAGACCATGGATTCATGAGATGCAAGCTGTACCATCCACTTACCACCAATGCATAAAATTCCTGCATAATGGGGTGGAAGTAATGATTCCTGTAGATGCTAACTACACTTGTAACAATATCAAAGTAGGTAGCATGATCCCACACAACAAAGAGGCTATGGATGCAGTTGCTCCTGAGACTACCAAGGACATGGTTATGAAGGGTTTTAGCAAAACCTTGAAACTCAAAGAAATAGGTATGGGAGAGAATAAGCTGGACCTGAATCCCTCACTGACAGACCTTCCGGTGTCACCAAGATCCTACGAAAAACCTTCCTCAACATTCACACCTACAGCATCCAGAGAGCCAGAAATATACAAAGCAACTGGCATGATAAAGACATCCACATCTTCTTCAGATAACACAGAAGAACAGGTAGTCTTGGATTGGCTCTACAAAGGCAAACTGGTGGAACATGAGGCCAAACATGTAAAGATATCCCCAGAATAGTATGGAAAGGGATATGACTTCCTCACGCAAATGGGTTACAAAGGAAAGGGACCTCTAAATGCCACAGGATGGGGGATCATTGAACCTATACCCATGGAGTTCTGCAACAACAAAGATAAAATAGGACTGGGTTTTAACACCAAAATTGATAAAACTACTTCCAAAGAGAGTCCACCTTCTGAAATAGGGAGCGATAAAATAGATGAGATAGTGTTGGAACCATGGCCTTATGAGAGATTATTACATGTTGGTGTAGAGAATTCAACATACCAAGGAGAATGCTATGTACCTAGCTTTGAGGTACCATAGGATCTTCGCACTCCATTGCTAGCACAACCTCCCATTCAAGAGGTAGGAGACATAGTAGCAACAATCACTTGAGAGATACCCCAGCCAGAAAATTTACATCTTAACTGGGGGCAATTGGTCACAATTTCACATATCCTCGATCTACCCCACTTTGATCTAAAAATGGCTAATCGAGTACATCAGATAACCATTGCTGAATACTTGAATAGATCTGATGATGATGTCACAGACTCTCATGACTATGAATGGGATCAGCTATCTATTTCCTATGAAGATATTGGAATAGATACAATTCACATGTTTGCAGCTCCCTCAGCTCCTAGCAAACAATCTGACACTCCTTTCAATGACACTGATCCTTCTAAAGAAGAAGAAGAGCTCATTCCCCTAATCATTGATGGAGACACTGGTGAATACGTAAGTCTAGAAGAATTCTATAGGAAACACGCAAGAAACCTTCATTTACAGAGAAATGATGATGAGACTTCTACTGATGAGTCGCTAGAGTTTGATCCACATACGACTAACAACAATCCTTTTAATGATGATCTTGCTCTTATTGATCTAAATATTGAAGAAATTAACTTAACAGATCGTGTCATGTCAGTTAATTGTCTTGATGCTAACATGATGATGTCCTTCCCCGAATCTGACTCCCTAACGTTGGTACTTCCAGACCTAATTGATTGGACCGAAGCAGATCCTATTCCTATTTTTGACTTTCCCAATGACCACTCCCTAGCTTGTTATCTCAATGCTTGTGAACCTTACCCTTCTTCCACCAATGCAAGGAGCGAGAACATGTCACATGAGGATATCAAGTTTCTTAGTCACAAACTGAAAAATAAAAAGAAAAAGTGGACTAATGATGAAAACTACTCTGTGGCAGTATCAGATCCCAAAATAGTAAAGAAAAAAGATGTATCCAATGGTGAAAACTTCTCTGAGGCGTCAAAGGATGAGACTCTTGATATCCTCCCTAAACACTTTTAGGAAAGATATTCAGTCTTGATTGAACCAACACAGCCAATAAACTTGGGCACTATTCAAAATCCTCAAATAGTTCATCTGGCACAATCTTATTAGAAGAAGAGAAGGTACAGTTCACAAAATTATTGAAAGAGAAGAAGATCAACTTTGCATGGTCTTACACTAATATGCCAGGGCTAGATCCTAATCTCATCATGCACCATTTGTCGATAGCTCCTGGGATCAAGCCTGTAAAACAAAAACTTAGAAAGATGCATCCTCATGTTGCATTATTGGTAAAAGTAGAGCTAGAAAAGCTGTTAAAAGCTAGATTTATTCGAGTCATTTCCTATGCAGGGTGGATCTCCAATGTGGTCCCCATTTCTAAATTTGATAAATCTATCAGGATCTGTATAGACTTCAGAGAGCTAAACAAAGCATGTCCGAAATATGACTTCCCTCTACCAAACATTGACATGATCATAGACCTTACAGTAGGCTACCAGATGTATTCATTAATGGATGGATTTTTGGGCTATAATCAAATCAAGATCGCCCCTGAGGATCAAGATAAAACCGTATTCACATGCGCATGGGGTACCTTTTGCTAGAATGTCATGCCTTTCAGGTTAAAGAATGCCGGTGCAACATATCAAAGAGCCATGACAACAATATTCCATGACATGATGCACAAGAACATGGAGGACTATGTCGATGACACATTGGCTAAATCTAAAGAAAGAGGTACTCACATTTTTGATTTGAGAAAGATATTGGATCGAATGGAACAGTTCCAACTCAGACTCAACCCCAAGAAATGTGCCTTTGGAGTCTAATTAGGCAAGCTCCTAGGATTCATAGTATTAGCAAAGGGAATCGAGGTAGATCCTGTAAAGGTAAAGGCTATTCTAGAGATGGCTCCTCCATGTAATATCAGTCAAATGAGGATGCTACAAGGGAGACTCTAGTCTATTAGGAGATTCATGTCCCAACTTGCAGATAAGGCACAACCCTTTACTAAGCTACTACATAAAGGGGTTCCATTCAAATGGGATGAACACTATGAAGCAAACTTTAGAGAATTGAAAGGGTACCTGGTTGCTCCACCTATTCTTATGGTGCCTATTCATGGAAAGCCCTTACTCCTATACATTTCAGCTACAACTACATCCCTAGGAGTATTACTGGTGCAATAAGATGAAACAAAGAAAGAACGAGCTATTTACTACATTAGTAGAACCCTAGTCACTTATGAGCTTAATTATAGCATTATTGAAAAAGGATGCTTAGCAGTTGTCTTCGCATCACAGAAATTGAGACACTACATGCTCTCTCATATAGTAAAGCTCATTGCTGAAATTGATCCTCTAAAGTATCTTTTGAGCAGAACAACATTAATAGGATGTTTCACAAAATGGGTCCTAATTCTAAGTGAGTTTGACATTGAATATGTTGAACGGAGAGCTATCAAAGGATAGGTGCTTGCAGATCAATTGGCTGATTCACAACTCTAGGATGATGAACCTCTACTAATTGAATTTCCTAATGAAACAATCATGCATCTAACTGAACATCCCTGGAAGATGTACTTTGACGGTTCATACACTCAACAAGGATATGGAGTGGGGGTTCTCTTCATAACTCCACAAGTATACAAGATTCCCAAATCTTAAAAATTGATGTTTCCATGCACCAACAATATCTCAAAATATGAAGCATTGGTCAATGGCCTCAAGCTAGCCATGGAATGGAAGATCATAGAGTTACATGTGTATGGTGACTCCCAACTAATTATCAATCAAGTCAATGGGGAGTATCAAACAAAAGATGAAAAGTTGATTCCCTACAAGAAACTAGTTAATGATCTGAAGAAGTAATTTATCTTCGTCACCTTCCAGCAAATACCAAGATCAGAGAACAAGGCTACAAATGCTATGGCTACCTTGGTATCCTTGTTACAATTGGAGGAGCATCAATCCTGCTATGACTTCTTGGTGGAAGAAACATCCTATCCTACCTTTGATACCCCTGAATACCAGGTAATATGTACCTTAACTACCCCAGATCAATCTCGATATGCCGATATCATTGCTTATCTTTCCAATCAAACCATTCCCGCCAATCTATCTAGAAATGAGAAAAGATCCCTGATAAGGATAGCATCACGTTACGTCCTCATAACTAACAACCTATATCGATGCGGTCTTGATGGTACACTTCTTCGGTGCTTAGAACTCAAAGAGTCTAATCTAGCATTAAAAGATGTTCACAAAGGCGTATGTGGATCACACTCGAACGATTTTTCATTAGCCAAGAAACTACTCAGAGTAGGCTATTATTGGCCTACCATGGAGAAAGATGCTATTCAATTTTCAAAAGCTTGTCTTAAATGTCAGACACATGGAAACCTTATTCATGCTCCTACTAGAGAACTTATACCTTTCATAACACATTGGCTATTTCAACAATGGGCCTTTGACTTGGTTGGAAAAATATATCCCAACTCTTCAAATGGACACAAGTTTATCATTACAGCCACTGAGTATTTCACGAAGTGGGTCGAAGCCGTGTCGCTAATCAAAGCCACTGGCAAACAGGTAGCTATGTTCATTCTGAACTACATTATTTGTAGATATGGGATACCCTCTTCAATTGTGACAGACAATGGGGGCCAATTTAAAAATCAAGACATTGATGACCTTTGTGAACAGTTCCATATTACTCAACATTGATCTTCAATCTATTATCCTCAAGGTAATGGACAGGTTGAGGCATCAAACAAGAATATTCTCAAGATCCTACACCAAACTGTAGGCAATTCTGGCATCTATAACTAAATCCAGCACTATGGGCCTACAGAACAAGTATCAGAACACCAATTGGAGCCACACCATTTGCTCTAGTCTATGGCGCTAAAGCAGTATTACCTATTGAGGTTGAAATCCCATCTTTGTAGATATCTTTACAAGGACTATTATTGATGAGCAGTAATTCATAGATAGGATAAATTCTCTGAACCTACTAGATGAGCGCAGGCAACAAGCATTTTATCACCTCAAAGTGGACCAAGCAAGGATGTCCAAAGTTTACAACAAGAAGGTCAAACCATGCAAGTTTGAAGTGGGAGACCTTGTCCTCAAGGAGAATCCTAAGAACTAGCCCAACAGGGAACAGAAAGAAAAGTTTGAACCTAACTGGCTAGGACCTTATGTTATCACCGCTACTTTTGGGACTGGAGCTTATCAATTAGCTACACCTGAGGGGGATGTTCTTCTAGATCCTATCAACACTCTACATTTGAAGTGGTTCTACGCTTAATGTTCGGCTAGCAGAGCCTGTACAACAAAAAGTTCTTGCAAAATACCAAAAACATTGAGAAAATTGATCCTGAAGAAATCCAAAAATAGTGGAAAAGATCCTACAGAAAAGGGTATCCTTGGTGAAATCCTGGTAAACATGCGCCTTGATACTACAAAAACATTCAGAAAAGAAAAAATAGAAAAAAATTTGAAAAAGAGAAAAAGTGCCTTGATGAGCACCTGGTAAAATAGGCATCTTGGTAGCAAAAAGAAAAGAAAAAGATCTTGCCAAGTGGTGAAAACCTGGCAATCAGGTGTCACTTGTGTTCTGCACTCCATCTATCAATGCACTACTGATACTAGGCCTTCATAATTTTGCCTATGCTCGTACGCTGACTTCATTTTCCTACATGACTATCTTATCCTCACTTAGGATTTGTCTATCTTTACGTCTTAGGAATAATTCATTCTACACTAGGGGCATCTTTATTGGCATAGTCAGTTGCGGTTGCTAGGTTTTTCTAGGCTGGTTTGCCTCACGGACACAATGTTTCTTAATACATGCAAAACAATGTCACTTTTCAAAACAAGGGTGTATTTTCACAACATTAGACACGACATTTACATTAACGGAGTTCCTACAAGGCTATATTAGATCGCAAACATGAATGGATTATCCTATCAATACACAAACATGGAACACCATATTGCTTGAATTACAATTTTCTAATTGATGATTCTCTACTGTGTTTGACAGATGAAGGAACAAGTATTACTTAAACACAGTTTGTTATTGGTTTGATTATGATTCTTTTATGTCCTGATGATGTTTTCAACAAGGGGCATCTAAGTAATTATAAATTTTATTTGATTGATTCTCAATTGATAATTTATTATGTCTTCTTAGTTGCTCAATGACATCTGCACAAAGACAAAGAGTCACAAGGATAGGAGGCATAATGTTTTCTTGATTTTTTGTATATGGTGATTGTTCCAAATGATCCTATAAATTTCACCTGACTTGGATGTTTATGGTAAGAGCTGCCACTATGGGTGGATAGCCGCATATATCTTGATCTTTGTTATATGTAAACTACGGTGAGTTTGACACAATTTCCTTGTCTATTTTCTGATCCAGATTCTCACTAAGGTATACGAATCATAATGTACCCAAGGATATGAATTTTCAAGGTCACTGTGGGTCCAATATCTGGCCTTAATCAGAATTTGGTATATTAAAAGGAAGGTGACTATTTTGTTGTCCTGGCTTCTATGCCTTGATACCTAATTCTATTTCTGACATTCCAATAAAATATAGTATTCATACTTTCATAATATCAGTGGGTATTAGTGATGGTTGTACTATCCGATGGTATCCATTCCAAAACTGCCCAATGATGATAAAAATGTTGCAAAATTTGCTAATCAGTGACAAAGTCCTAAGAGTCTGCATATAGTTTCATTTAGAGATTGCTTGATGCATTCATAATGAAATAAAAACATAAGGAATTTTGTGCTAAAAAATGGTTTCTATCTTCTTCTAACAAATCAAGTTAATTACATCATCTATATTACTGATATCAAATATCGTTGCATATCCATAGCATACATTTTGCATTCATTGAAAAGCAGAAATAGGAAAATACAAAAATAAAGCATCCATGTATTGCATTTTTTACTTCTACATCCTAAGTGCATCCATACATCTATTTTTGCATAAACAGAAAAATCAAAAGAAATATACATTTGCATTTTCACATTAGTACCATTTAAAAACATATCAATAATATACTCATCACATCCAATCATAAAATGATGTTATCATCTTAAAAAAAAAAAAAAACCTCATCACGAGACCAAGATATCATCACAGGTGCAAGATACATCTATGAAAGCAAAAAGAACTCATGAGACATGTCAGAATCAAGAAACTACATCAGATATATATCATCATCACATGGTACAGATCAAATATAAAGAGTATTAGTATATCCGTGAGCATAAAGCGTATCAGTATATCAGTAAGTATAAAGTGTATCAGTGTATCAATGAGACAAAATGAATCAAATATACATGTATGAATGCCATCTACAAAAATAGATCTCAGCAGGATCCAGATATATAAATATGATCTAAAAAATGTACATGTCATACAAAATGATACAAAAGTCTCAGCTCTATCCCACCCCCTCTCCCTGGTCAGGAGGAGGAGGAGGAGGTGGTGCAAAAGGTACTACTGGAGGAGGCATGGTCCCCTCTAACTGCTGAGCCACTCGAGAAAATGAAGGTGCTCTCTGCCCCTCAGGAACTGCTGCGTGATACAGGGTGTAATAATATGTCACCCTTTGTCCCTGATGGACTGCTGTCTGGGCCTGTGCATCCCTCTTAGCTCTCAACTGCTCAAGCTGTCTATCCCTGTCTGCTAATAGAGCATTAGTAGTAGTCACTCTAGCCTCCAAGGTCATGATCAGGGCTCGGAGATGCTCCCTCTCTTACTCGCACCTGGATAAAGGATCTCTGTCTCTACTGGCATCCTGCTCTTGAGATCCCTGATGCCTCTGTCTCTGCTGCTCTGCTATAAGTAAAGGACCAATATCTCACCGAGGGGCCACAAATCTAAATCTCTGGCTTCTGCCCTACCCACTGCCACTGGCACCACCTGTATCAACGGCCTCTCCGCCACCACCCCTATCATCTCCATCATGGCCATCATCCGGAGGAGGACACCTACCATCCCTGCCACCATCTCTACCACCGTCACAACCCCCATGTCTCCCAGGAGCCCTGTCTCTCTGTGCACCTCCTCTCCCCCTGGCTTGTCGATCATCAGGATCATAATCAAGAGGCTCCTTTATGTAAGGAATAATCTCCTCTGGAATAGTGAACCGAGGAAATGGATACTAGAGTCTCTCAGCGGCATAACCATTTGAAACACCTGCGTCCTCTACATTTGGCCGAAGGTCTCAGTCTACTGCAACCATGTCTCAGATCTCCTAGTGTGCAGTCTCATAAGTCAACTGTGCACCCCATAGAGGTGTTTCATTCCTGGTACAGGCATACACTGCAATATCCTCAGTACGGCCCTGTCTCCGACCATACTGGCTTAGAACTCTGGTGATATCAAATCACTCTATCACATACCTGGTCCTGCCAATCAAATATCAGCTTTGGCACAAATATGGTACCTGTTAGGCATTAGAAGTTCACACCTCACAATCTAGATATGGTTACCACACGAACTCTATCATATCATCGAATAGTTGATGCCAATACTCAATCTTGCCCAGATGGGGCTGCTATAGAAGACCTGCATACATATATAAGTAGGGCTGCTCAGGTGCCCTCTGCCTATCTACAATCAGCCATGTGACAGGGATGTGCTCCCAAGCCTAGATCTAAAGGATAAGAATACCCACCGTCATACTGTGGGTATAATGGTATATAATCTCATGGAGCTCTCTATACATGTGTGCTAGGATACAGCTCCCCCAAGTGAATCTCCACCGGTGAATGACCATCTTCTCAATCATACTAACCTAGGCGACCATGAATCCGTGCTGGCCACTATCTGGCATAAGGATGCCAACCAGACCTGCTAAGTAAATAGATAATCAATCATAGTGATCAACCATATAGTCCCAGGAAAGATATCTATGGTCTATGGTGTCATCCTGGAAGAATCTGCGTGCAACACCAATCGCCACGCCAGCTCAGGACTCAAAGAAGACCTCCTGTCTGACCATCGGCACCTGAAGTATCCTCCAGACATCCTCTGGAGTCACAGTAATCTCTCCAGTAGGTAAGTGGAAGGTGTTGTGCTCTGAGTGCCATCTCTCGGCCAGAGCAGTCAACAACCCACGGTTTACCCTGATCTTGGGTAAACCTATCAAGGATCATAATCCACATTGGACCATAGTCATCTGCTCCTTATCTGATAAACATCCCGACAATGCAAGGACACACTTAGGGTACGTGCCGCGAAATGCGACTACCTCAAACTGGGCCTATTTTTTGATAAAATGGCTATACATCAATACCTTATATACAAAATAGGGGCAGAATCCTAATCAACTAAGTCATTCCAAGTTTGCAGGACACAAACATATCGAAACACTTTAAAATTCTAAGTCTTCTACCATATGCGATCCTGGAAATACAGGATGCGATTGCATTTATCGGATGTGATCCCTGAAATACGGGGTGTGATCCTAAATGCGAGATACGATCCTCAGCATCCTGGATGTGACACACTAATGGATTTCCTATTAAAACAAGACAAAAATAGAGGAACTAGATGCGATCTAAGAAATCTCAGATGTGACACAGGAATCCAAAAAAACTGGATACGATCCGGGAAAAATAGGATGCGAGTCGGGAATTGCAGGATGCGATCTAGAATCCTGGATGCGATCCTAAACTAAAAGGGCTATAACCACTACAAAAATGCATGAAATTCAAAATTGCAAAATTCACAAGGTAGTTTATAGAGCACTTACCGGTGGTGGGTAGTTGGCTAGACGCTGATGTCAATGGCTCATCTCGAAATGGTGTTTCCTCAAAGGGACTACCATCTTCTCTGTAGAGCTTTCTAAATTTCTTTGGCTGAAAGTGAAAATGAATAGTGAAATGGTAATTTTGGAGGCTTATATGGGTCTTTTAGGTCATTTAGGAGTTCCCAAACTCCTCCCAGACACCTACAATTTCATTTCTATTCTCTTTCTGATCAATCGGGAACCAAATCAAAGGTACCTGCAATGTTTTCAGCAGCACAGTGCCATTTTTATGACACTTTCAAAAATTACAAATTTTCTTCATTTATTCTAAAATATTGGTCAAAACTACACATTTTATCATACATCTTGGTCTAAACATCATTTTATCAGTCTTCTCACTCACATTTTCACATAATTAAATTGGTAATCATGCGTTTATTTTTAAACACACCTTCTTCTTTCTTGTCCTAACCGCTTCCTGCAAGTGATACATCATTTCAACTCAGAGATTTATTCTTTTTCCTTCGATTTTGTTCCTGAGGGGGCATGATCACACTATCATCAATTAAATTTTTGCTCAAAACAACATTAAAATGACTTCGTTATCAAACAAACTAGGGGCATGACAGTTTCCTTGACTAAAGTCGGAACTATTGGATAAAAAGCTTTGGTTCTCATAAGCTGGATATCTTATGTTTCCTTATTTTAGAAGATTTTTATTAAAACTCCTGGCAGCTTCATACTGACTTTTTGGATGACAACCAAGTTCAGAATCAGTATTATCAATTTTTGGACGACAACCAAGTTCAGATTGGTATCTTTAAAATCTTTTATTGATCTTTGGACAACAACCAAGTTCAAAATCAATTCTTTTAGTTTTGTTCAATCAAGTGCGAGACTGATCTCATCAACATTTCATTTGACAACCAAGAACGGGATTCTCAATATTTCTGAAGTCAAAATAAAAAACTTTCTTTGAATCAATGCGTTGCTCGCACTTCAATTCAAAGAGGGGCAAATGTAACCACCTGAATTTGGTCTATTCTAACCATGGACCCTATTTGCCCTAAGTGTGATCATACCCTCGATTATGTCCAAACGACCCTGTTACTGTTTGGCATAATTCTTCAAATCAATTTAATGTCCTAGGTGATTTTATCACTGAATTATATTAACTATTATAGCCATACAATTCAAATCAATTCAAACCATTTAAATCAAACCAAAATCAAACATGGCTATAGTATTTAATTATAAAGGAATTAAAGAAATCTCTAAATCAATTACCCACTTGCAAAATAACCCATTCCCCTAGCCTATTTAATTTAATTAAAAGGGCTATAGTCCCCTAATTATTAAAAAGCAATTAAATTGTTTGAATAATTAGTTTCCTATTTTTGGATGAATTAAATAAGTTTAATTCATTTAAATAATATTCTCCTAAACCCCAACCTAACCTATCTCAACCACTTCTACCCTGGGTTCTAACCCTTGTCAACCCATTCACCCTTGCTAATCTAATCCTAATCCTAATTCTATTCTAACCCACCTCCTAATGTTGTCACATTCCATTAAGTAATGATTAACAACTCCACCCACTTGAGAAAGTCATGGAATCTCAAGATTCCTTTCTCAAGGTCCACCTTCTCAAGCTTGACCCTTAACCATTCCCATGCTTCTTTAAGGCCTTCATTAATTCCTTATTAATGAGGAGACCTTAAGCCTATGTCTCCTCCATGCCTCATGAATACTTAAGGCATTAATGGTTCTTACACCTCCATTAATAAGTCTCCCAACTCATTAATGTGCCTTGTCTCCCCTCTCTCTCTCCCATTCTTCTATAAATAGAAGCTATTTTTTTGAGAGAAAAAAAGCCTTCACCTTAGATCAAAAATACATTATTATGTTGTTGGATTAATCCTAGACTAACATTTCACTTCTTATTTCATGCTTTCACACTGTTATTATTCACATGCTTAGAGCTAGAATACTTGTTTATCATCTTTTTAGCTTGTTTTAAACTAAAATCCTTCATGCTAGGTTGTATTCATCATTGATTGTAGCATATTCTGAGGGCTAATATGTTATTAATCACACTCTTGTTAGTTAAAAGGAAATAGGTCAATATTAGGTGGTTTTTCATGCTTGTCTAACCCTTTTGTACTAATGCAATGATCTATTGTCGTGTTGTGTCTCTCTTATCAGGTACAAAATATACACACACAATTATCATCTAATTTAATTCTTTACTCTTATTAACTACAAAATACAATAAACTAAATGCACATTCAGATAACACAAATAGACAACACCACAATTTGGTTATGGGGAAACCAAATGGTAAAAACCTTGGTGGGAATTAGTACCCACAAAGAACTATACTTGTTTATAGTAATCCCTGTTAGAAGATATTGCAACCCTATTAGGAGTTGTACTTTAAAATGCAATAAGTATAGTGACCTAGTTAAGGGTTAGAACCTGTTAGGATTCTTTTACAAATAACCCTGTTAGGGGTGGTGGACTCACTATCCAAAATATCACTGCTTCAATGGTGAAGGCTACAACCCTCTGTAGAATAGATATGCACTATATTTGATGATGAACTGTAGAGTAGACCTGCTGTCTTGATTAGTTCCAATGTATTTTAATCTTCCACTGCTTCTTCACATAGACCCTTGATGAATGAAACATAACTGATATTCTACTCTGTACATTTTCTGTATCTTTTTGTATCATTCACACTTAGCATTTCACAAATGACTTGCTATAAGTATCTTCCTCAAAGTATGAGATCATGGTACCTGTTAGACAACTCTTCATAACATCCTTGTCAGCTTTACTAATCACACAAGCATAATTACAACCGCACAAATATAAACTGAATAGACGCGACGCTTCACGAAGTCGGCCTTACCAAATTAACTCTAACAATGCAATCTTGTTGAAACACATTTGGCACCTTTAGATAATTATCTTCAACTCATAACTAATCATGAATATACACACACATATCTCGAAGATAGGTGCAACTCAAGAACCAATGTAAATACATTGGCTTTGTACAGATACACTCCAGAAACTATAACTGCCACTAACAAAATTACACATCACAACTGAAACTTCATATCTGAGTCTGCGTGTATGAACATAACATAGTAAACATGTCTACAACCTGAATATATCAACGCAAGGCTTGATATCATCATTTTGATAAGTACATATAGAATCACTACTATATATTATATGTTGTCATCAATGACAAACATACAATCAACTAGCTTCCAGAAGTAAATCTCCAACATGACTAACTAGGGTATCTAAAAATTCCACTAAGTCTTTCCCAAAAGGTTATGAGTGTTTGATCAAATTCCTTCTTCTTCTTGTCCTGACTCACCTGGAATCACCAGTCAGCCATAGGGATTCCTATTTGGCCTAGGAAATCCATTGAAACTACCAAAATGAAAACCAAAATCCTCTCTACAGACTCTAACCCTACTTTCCCCATGGTTTCAGTCAATTCCACCGGTGGGATTTTAGGGTAGACCCATTTCTATCTAATCAACACTGTACTGTCACTTACAAACCAGTGACCTTAAAAAAATTGTAACTTCACACCTAATAAACTTCAAAGAAAACTATCTAAGGCATAAGAAAGATAATTTAATTTAGTCCATCCTAATGGGACCCGATCTTCTCTGCCAATCCGTACACAGTCGTATAGTAGCAAAGAAACAATGCAGAATAATAGAAAATAGTTACAGTCATCTATACACAAGTGCCAAGAATGATTGTTGCAATCCAAAATTTCATTAACCATTCCCAAACATTTAATCCATGCTCATATACCAAGCATGGGGTAGTTACAACCAATCTAACTACATTTTGCAATTTCTTGCAAAAGTTGCTCGAGCAACTTTCAAAGTTGCTAGCAAATTTTTGCACTTTGTGCATTTTGACTTTCCTTGTCAAATTTATGGGTGAGTTTGACCTTAATGACCCTAGATAGGATATTTAGAGTCCTAAAATACATATCAAACCCAAATAGCCCGAAAATATCAACTTTTCACAATTTAGCCCAAAGTAACCCTAAATCACCTAATGAGCACTAAGGCTCTTACAAAAATGAAGTTAACTTGTCATTGCATCCAACCCCTTGCAAATTATTCCAACACACACACACAAACACCTAATACAACCCTAAATTACACCAAAACATCAAATAGGGAGGTGCCCTGCACCATGCTCCCCTGGACAAAATAACTCAAGTCTCTTGAGTTAGGAGGTCTTCAATGGTGACCCCATGTTTTAGAATGTCCATCTCTATCATCCAAGTGGCCTCAGCTTTAGGTAGTCCCTGCCACTTGATGAGGTATTCCTTGTAGTTACCCTTCCTAGTCTTCTTTATCACTTTAGAATCCAATACACTTTTCAATTTTAGTGGCATTGGGGTAGGAAAGTCTTTCACCCAATCATCATCCTCCAAATATGAAAGTGTAGACTAACCTATGTCTAGAGATGATCCCATATAGGGGTACAAGTCACAAACATTGAAAATGGGTGAAACTCCCAAATCAGGTGGCAACTCCACTTCATAGGCATTCTTTCCATACTTATGAAAAATATTTAATGGCCCTATCTTCTTCATGAGTAGTTTAGTTGGCTGACCTTTGGGTAGCCTCTCCTTCCTAAGATAGGTAAGTACTAGATCCCCAACCTTGAACTGCAAGTCTCTCCTGGTCTGATCATCTTTGGATTTTTACTTCTCCATTTAATTTTGCAAATTCTTATTGACTTGATCATGAAGCTCCTTCATCTGTTCTACAAATTACTCTACTTGTGCACTTCTCTTGTCCTTCAAATTGAGATCCCTCAGCTCCAAAATCCCTCTAGGATTGACCCCATACACTATCTCAAAGGGGCTCTTACCTATACTCCTATTAATGGAGTCATTATAGGCAAATTCTACCTACCCTATGATGTGATCCCATGACTGACCATGTTGTTTAGTCAAACACCTTAGCAAGTTCCCAAGTGACCTATTGACTACCTCTATTTTTCCATCTGATTCTGGATGGTAAGTTGAAGAGAAAGATAAGTTTGTGCCAATAATCTTCCATAGGGTCCTCCAAAAGTGACCCACAAAATTACTATATCTATCACTTACAATATCCAGTGGAAATCCATGGATCCTCACAATATCCCTAAAGAATAGACCTGCAATTTGAGAATCATCATTTGTTTTCTTGCATGGAATGAAGTGTGCCATTTTTCTAAAATGGTCCACCACCACATACACACTATCATGACCCCTAGGTATCTTTGGTAACCCCAAAACAAAGTCCATACTAAGACACTCCCAAGGCCTTTGGGGTATGGATAGGGGTTGGTATAACCCATTGTTGCTGCTTTGTCCTTTTTCCCTCTGACAAATCTGACATTGTTCTACAAATCACCTCACATATGATTGTATTTTAGGCCAATAGTAGTGCCTATTGAATTTCTCCAAAGTCTTATCCATTCCAAAGTGGCCCCCCAAGCTACCTTGGTGTTTCTCCTTCACAATGTTTTCCCTCATTGAGCATTGAGGAATACACATAAGGTGGCCTTTAAACAATAGGCCTTCCTACAACACAAACTCATTAAAATCCACTTTGAAACCCTGTTGAAACTTCACACATGCTTCGTAAGCTTCTCTAAAATTTTTTCCCTCCTTATATAGTTCCTTCAAATCATCCATCCCTACACTTTGCAATTGCATCTCCTGTATTGTGAGTACTCTTCTACTAAGAGCATCTGCAACCTTGTTGCTAAGCCCCTTCTTGTGCTTTATGAAAAATGTATAAGCTTGCAAGGATTCTACCCACTTCAAGTGCCTTTAGTTTAATTTTTCTTGTCCATTCAAGAAACTTAGAGCATGGTTATCAGTGTAGAGCAAAAACTACCTAGGTGATAGGTAGTTTCTCCACTTCTTAAGGGCTTTTACCATAGCATATAACTCCAAATCATAGGTGGAGTACTTTTGTTTGGCCTTATTCAACTTTTAAGAGAAGAAATCCATAGGATGTCCTTCTTGGATTAGCACTGCTCCAATAGCCAACTTAATAGCATCACACTCCACCACAAAGATTTGATTGAAATTAGGAAACCTAAGAGTAGGTAGCTCTGCAATATTTTTCTTTAACATTTCAAACCCTTGGTTTTCTGCCACAATCCATTCAAACTTACATTTGATTCCACCTTTTATGGTGTTAAGAATAGGGGCACACACATGACTGGAATTTTTCACAAATTTCCTATAGTAGGAGGCAAACACATGAAAACTCCTAACATCCCCTATGGACCTAGGTGTAGGCCACTCCAATATTGACTTGACCTTTTCAAGATCCATCTTCATGCATCCATTAGCAACCACAAAACCAAGGTAAACTAGTTTAGGTTTTAGAAAATCACACTTTTCTTGATTTATCATCAACTTATCTTGATGTAGCTTCCTCAAGACCATCTCCAAATGCTTCATGTGCTCCTCCTTGGACCTCCTAAAGATCAAAATATCATCAAGGTAAACTATGACAAACTTACCAATAAAATTTTCTAGCACTTCATTCATGAGCCTCATGAATGTGCTAGGTGAATTACTTAGGCCAAAGGGAATTACTAGCCACTCATACAGCCATTCATTGGTCTTCAAGGTTGTCTTCCACTCATCACCAGGCCTCACTCTTATCTAATGATATCCTGACTTCAAATCCACCTTAGAAAAGTAGCAAGAACCTCCCAAATTGTCCATCAAATCTTCTATCTGGGGCATTGGGAACCTATACCTAATTTTGATCTTGTTTATAGCCCTGGAGTCCATACACATCCTCCATTTTCCATCCTTCTTTGGTTCAAGTATTGTTGGCACAAGACATGGGCTCAAATTCTTCCTTATTAAACCTTTATCCAACAAATCTTGAATTTGTTTTGCTATCTCCACATTTTGACTTGGTGTCATCTTATATGCTACTTTTTTTGGAAAATTTTCTCTAGGAATGAGGTCAATATGATGAATCACATCCCTCATAGGTGGTAATGCACTTGGGAAACCATTGTCTACTATGTCATGATCTTTGCTTTTCTGTGATGGAACTCAACTCTATAACTAGAAGTGTTCAGTTGTACAACACTCAACAAATTGTAATTAAGATAATCTACCCAATACACATCATCACATCTGATTTTGTCAGTCAAGTTAATCAATCCTTTACCTTTGATAAGACATGGTGCATCATTACCAAATTTTACATATCCTCCTTTGGATTGGTTTAGGGTTTCAAACTTATCCTTGTCACCAGTCATATGATGGGAACAACCACTGTCAATGATCCAACAATAACTTTTGATTTTATAAGAAATTAATGTAGTTTTCTCATAATCATCAAAATCTTCTTTCATTGCAACATAAACAACTTCTATATCATTGTCATCAGAATTGTCATATGATTTCTTCAGCAATATAACAAGATTTCTTACCTTTGTCTTTGTAATCCTTATATTTCCTGAAGTTTCGATCATCCTTTCTATCTTTGTATTCCTTGTATTTTTTATCCCTTCTTTCATCTTTTTCATTCTTATCAAGACATCTAGTAGCTATATGACCAACTTTATTGCATGAAAAACAAATGACAGGAAGTTTACCTCTGTATTTTCCTTTTCCTCTGGACAACCTTTTTGCCATAAGTGCTTCAAGTTCTTCAAGATCATCATTAGTAGTGTCACTATCACTGTTCACATGTTTCTTTCCTTTATTAGATTTATTGAGAACCAACTATGATCTAAAGGAATAATCAATACCTTGTTGATTGTAGTTATCATAATTTGACATTTCAAATGTAGTGAGTCTGCCTATCAGATTTTCCAGATTCAGATTATTGTTAGGAGTACATCTCAGTTCTTGAATTGCATAAACTCTAATAGCATATATAGGAAGTAAATTTCTTAGTACCTTTCATATAATAGTGTTCTCATCTATTGTTCCATTAGCTCCTCTAATGGCATTTACAACTTCTTTTACTCTACCATAATACTGATTAACATTTTTACCTTCTTGCATTTTCATCTCATCAAACTTACCTCTTAGACTTTTTGATTTAGCTCTCAACACATTTGTGTCTCCACCATAGATAGTTGCAAGTTTATCCCACATCTGCTTTGCATTTGTGCAACTCTTTATATCACCAAACTCTAAATAGCTCAACGAGGATGCAATCTCCAACATTGCTTGATTGTGCTCTTGCTTTTCTCTTAGTTGTGCAGTTGTGAGAGGAGTAGTAGGTGATACATAGTCATTTTCAATAGGTTTCTTAGCATCATCTCCAATACCAGCCAGATGCAGTTTTGTTAGGAACCTGTGTGTTCCTTCTGTTTATTTTGTTAGTGTAGTGTTGTTGGATGCATATGCTTTGTAAGTCATCCCGTGAGTATATTTTATTATCCCACATGCATAGGTAGTATTAATTTTCTAGATCATACTTAGTATATAAGAGTAGGTTGAGGCCTTTGATGGATACTGACAAATTTATTGTATTGAGCTTTCTCAAAGGAGGTTACCCCCTCGAAGTGGCCCGCGATCAATAGATTCATTCTGAGTTCTGCTATTGCTCTATATTCTGTTATTTCGTGCATTCTCACAAAATTGCTGTAAGGAGGTTCCTCTCATCTGGTATCAGAGCACTTTCTTGGGCTCGTGGGGTGGAAATTACATCAAATTTTTTTCTGTCGTGGCCTTCAGGTTCCTTTCATTTCTAATATCTCTTGTTATTGCAATAACTCTTTCCGTTTCCTCTCACAGTTCATCAGAATGCCTGAAATACTATTCTGCATACTTCCTTCCTTGATGACCCAACCCCAAATTCTACATATCGAAGCCCTAAATCCCTCATTTATCTAATTTTAGGGTTTTCCCTATCTTTTTTGCTTCTTATCCAATTGCCACCAAACCGAGCCACAAGGTTCAATTCCTAATTCTACTCCCTTGTCCCTCTTGGACCGCTCGTCTCATTCCACCTCCCTAACCCTGAAACCCTCATTTTTCTTTTTCCCTTTTCCTCAGAAAGTCTCCAACCACTCATCAAACACCCATTTCCCATATGAGTTTTTCCCAAATCCAAGTTTGCCCTAACTGAAAAAGTTTCTGTTTCTCTTTTTCTACCAATTGCCAAAAAAAAAAAAAAAAAAAAAAAAAAAAAACTGCT